>JACXGI010009170.1:0-31198 GCA_016801175.1 Esox masquinongy
ATAATTCGGCATTTCTTCAATATCTTTTTCAATAATAGTCATAGGAAATTCAAATCTGGTATATATTATTCTAGAAATAGCTGGCCTACTTGTTCAAGCTTTGCTTTGGTGAAAAAGTAATTATTGACTTATTACTAATCAATAAATCAATGGAAAAACGTTTATTTCTGTGTTTCTTCAATATCTTTTTCAATGATTGCCATAGGAACTTCAAACCTGGTGTATATTATTCTAGAAATAGCTGGCCAACTTGTTCAACCTTTGTTTTGTTTGAAAAACTATTTATTGAATTATGAATAATCAATAAATCAATGGCCCCATCTATAATTCAGCATTTCTTCAATATCTTTTTCAATAATAGTCATAGGAAATTCAAACCTGGTGTATATTATTCTAGGAATAGGTGGCCTACTTGTTCAAGCTTTGCTTTGGTGAAAAAGTAATTATTGATTTATTAATAATCAATAAATCAATGGAAAAACATTTATTTCGGTATTTCTTCAATATCTTTTTCAATAAAAGTCATAGGAACTTCAAACCTGGTGTATATTATTCTAGAAATAGGTGGCCTACTTGTTCAAGCTTTGCTTTGGTGAAAAAGTAATCATTGATTCATTACTAATCAATAAATCAATAGAAACACCTTTAATTCTGTATTTCTTCAATATCTTTTTCAATGATTGTCATAGGAACTTCAAGCCTGGGGTATATTATTCTAGAAATAGCTGGCCTACTTCTTCAAGCTTTGTTTTGGTGGAAAAACTCTTTATTGATTTATTAATAATCAATTAATCAACGGAAACACTACTAATTCGGTATTTCTTCAATATCTTTTTCATTGATTGTCATAGGAACTTCAAACCTGGTGTATATTATTCTAAAAACAGCTGACCTACAGGTTCAAGCTTTGTTTTGGTGAAAAACCCTTTATTGATGTATTAATTATCGATCAATCAATGGAAATACATTTAATTCAGTAATTCTTCAATATCTTTTTCATTGATTGTCATAGGAAGAGATTATTAATTTGTCTATAATTACACCAAGACAAAGCTTGAACATGTAGGCCAGCTATTTTAAGATCAATATTCATCAAGTTTGAAGTTCCTATCATTGAAAAAGATATTGAAGAAACACAGAATGAAACGTGTTTCCATTGATTTATTGATTATTAATAAATCCATAATGACTTTTTCACCAAAGCAAATATTGAACAAGTAGGTCAGCTATATTAAGAATAATATACACCAGGTTTGATGTTCCTATGACCAAAATTTAAAAAAATATTTAACAAGTTTCAATTGATTTATTGATTAATAATAAATCAACAATGGCTTTTTCACCAAAACAAAACTTGAACAAGTAGGCAAGCTATTTCTAGAATAATATACACCAGGTTTGACGTTCCTATGACAATTATTGAAAAGGATATTGAAGAAATGCCTTACAAGAGGTGTTTCCATTGATTGATTGATTATTAATAAATCAATAAAATGTTTTTCCACTAAACAAAGCTTGAACATGTAGGCCATCTATTTTTAGAATAAAATACACCAGGTTAGAATTTTCTATGACAATCATTGAAAAAGATATTGAAGAAATACAGAAATAAACATGTTTCTACTGATTTATTGATTATTAATGAATCAATAACGAGTTTTTCCACCAAAACAAAGCTTGAACAAGTAGGCCAGCTAATTCTAGAATAATGTACACCAGATTTTAATAAGATATTGAAGAAATGCCAAATTAGAGGTGTTTCCATTGATTTATTGATTTTTAATAAATCCATAATGGCTTTTAAACCAAAACAAGGCTTGAACATGTAGCCCAGCTATTTTTAGAATAAAATACACCAGGTTAGAATTTTCTATGACAATCATTGAAAAAGATATTGAAGAAATACAGAAATAAACATGTTTCTACTGATTTATTGATTATTAATGAATCAATAACGAGTTTTTCCACCAAAACAAAGCTTGAACAAGTAGGCCAGCTAATTCTAGAATAATGTACACCAGATTTGAATAAGATATTGAAGAAATGCCAAATTAGAGGTGTTTCCATTGATTTATTGATTTTTAATAAATCCATAATGGCTGTTAAACCAAAACAAGGCTTGAACATGTAGCCCAGCTATGTTTAGAATAATATACACCAGGTTTGAAGTTGCAATGACAATCACTGAAAAAGATATTGAAGAAATGCCTTATAAGAGGTATTTCCATTGATTGATTGATTATTAATAAATCAATAAGGAGTTTTTCCACCCAAACAAAGCTTGAACAAGTTGGCCAGCTATGTTTAGAATGATATACACGAGGTTTGAAGTTCTTATGACCAATATTGAAAAAGATATTGAAGAAATACCGAATTAAACGTTTTTCTATTGATTTATTGATTATTAATAAATCCATAATGACTTCTTCCACCAAAACAAAGTTTGAACAAGTCGGCCAGCTATTTTTAGAATAATATACACCAGGTTTGAAGTTCCTATGACAATCATTGAAAAAGATATTGAAGAAAAACCAAAATAAACATGTTTTTATTGATTGTTAATAAATCCATAATGACTTTTTCACCAAAGCAAATCTTGAACAAGTAGGGCAGCTATGGTTAGAATGATATACATGAGGTTTGAAGTTCCTATGACCAATATTGAAAAAGATATTGAAGAAATACAGAATTAAACATTTTTCTATTGATTTATTGATTATTAATAAATCCATAATTACTTCTTTTACCAAAACAAAGCTTGAACAAGTAGGCCATCTATTTTCAGAATGATATACACCAGGTTTGAAGTTCCTATGACAATCAATGAAAAAGATATTGAAGAAATACAGAATTTAACATTCTTCAATTGATTTATTGATTAGTGATGAATCAATAAAGATCTTTTTATGAAGTGTGGTTTAGTATTTAGCATGTGGACTGATGTTGATGAGTCCATAATGATACTATATTCATCTATAGACATTTCGGCGATTACCTGGTTTACTTTTTACCTTGGTCCCTAAATGTGGAAAGGAGGCTGAACAGAGGAACGAATGTGAATGTCTGTTGAATCTCGAATATAAAACTGATTTCACCTCGGTAACTCAAGTAATGAAGGTATCTAACCCGACGACACAACTGACTAGATAACGGTATGTTGTTGACTTACACAGCTGCATTCGGTTCATTCAGTATGAGTCTTGCACATCGTGCTAACGTTCGTGGTTATAAAAGGAAAACTGTATGCATGTGTTAGTCCTTAGAATGTGTGTAAGTACAGAGTGATAGTACACCAATATCATGGTCCACCTACATCTTTAGTTTGTTAGAAGTTTATGTACTTTTTATTTGGCAAGTATTTGTGGCCACTTGTCAACCTTTCATCACACATCCAATCAGAGATTGCACTTCTGGCTCTCACAGGTTATTTGAGAAGGGTTCCCATGATGCTTTAAGTTTAAAACAAACCATAATATTGGATCTTTTTATCAAGAGTAACCCTTAATATAATGTGTTTGTATTTCCCTTTGTTTCCCTCCTACTGTAGCTTGTGTCAATGTCCCTCACACCAAACCTCAAGGAAATAGGTGAACACTTTTCAGTTCCTTTGCAGTATTTTTAGAATGACATTCCCTAATATTCAAAGTGTTGAAGTTACTAAATGCATGAACTATACTGTAGTGATCTCTGCTGGCATCTACAGTACCTGAATCTTAGTGTTCTTACCATTGATTTGATACTCTTACTTAAATCAAAGAGGATCCATCAATCATGTGACATTACCCTGCTTCTCCGTCATGCTTTTTTCAGCAACGTGTTTTAACGACCATCCTCTTTGCCACCACTACCAAATTATGGCCCATCATTGAACTTCTAAATTAATGTCTCCAAGTCATCAGAAACTAAGGATTATTTCTCAGAGAGGAGACCATAACATAAAATATACTGTATAGTCATTAATATTGCTTTTATTATTATAATTTTAATTTTTTGTTATGAACCTTTGTTTGACATCATGCTGTCAGTATGACTGTACAAAATACTCTGTATTTATTAAATCCCCATGAATGCAAATTAGTAATTACATACTGGAGTATCCTTGTTACAATAAATATAATGGTATACGTTTTATTGTCATAAGATTCACTGTTGTCTTAAGAAATAATGTTTCCTAAAGAAATGTATCCAAAAATATAAACTTTGCTTTGAGAATGCCTGATGTCATCCTCCATTCACTACTGTCAATGAGCAATTACAGTTGTGCTCAAAAGTTTGCATACCCTTGGAGAATTGGTAATATATGTACCCTTTTTAAAGAAAACATGAGTGAGCAGGCAAAACACATTTATTTTATTTCTTATGGGATTCATATTCAACTGTAGGTTATAACAGAATGGCACAATCATAAAACAAAACATGGCAATAAAGAACAAAATGGAATGACCCCTGTTCAAAAGTCTGCATACCCTTAGTTCTTAATACTGTGTATTGCTCCCTTTAGCATCAATGATAGTGTGCAGTCTTTTGTAATAGTTGTATATGAGGCCCCGAATTCTTGCAGGCGGTATAGCTGCCCATTTGTCTTGGCAAAATGCCTCCAGGTCATGCAAAGTCTTTTTTCGTCTTGCATGAACCGCAGGTTTGAGATCTCCCCTGAGTGGCTCGATGATATTAAGGTCAGGAGACTGTGATGGCCACTCCAGGACCTTCACCTTTTTTGACACTAATTGCAATTTAAAAAGCCAAAGGTGTGGGAAATTAACCTTTAATTGCCATTTTAACCTGTGTGTGTCACCTTTTGTGTCTGTAACAAGGCCAAACATTCAAGGGTATGTCAACTTTCGATCAGGGCCATTTGGGTGATTTCTGTTATCATTATGATTTAAAAAGGAGCCAAAGAACTATGTGATAATAAATGGCTTCATATGATCACTATCCTTAAATAAAAAAGCATTTTTTTGCATGATCAGTCATATTTTCAAAATCAATGCCAAAATTGCACAATTTCTGCCAGGATATGCAAACTTCTGAGCACAATTGTATAACCACTAACAATAGCTAAATGTGCAAGACTCATACTGAATGAACCAAATGCAGCTGTGCAAGTCAACAACATATCGTTATCTAGTCAGTCACGCCGTGGGGTTAGATTAGGGTTGCCACCTTCAATGTGGAAAAATAAGGGACACCTTGTCAGCGGCCCCAAACCCGGGGGACACAAATGAAGCGGGGTCTGGGGGTTCTCCCCAATGAGAGTGTCAGATGCTTCATAGGGAATGCATTCTGGTGAATGTCTATGCACCAATTTGTTCTTTTATGCTTCATTTTCAAAGTACTCTGCTACTGTGCACATGAATGTAATGGAAAGAGAGTAAATAAGAGTAAAGAACAGTTGCATCAATTATATTTAGGATTAAAACATCAGATCATAGACATGGGCAAGATGTTTGGTCTTTCAAAATAAACTATTTGGTATATTTGGAAGAAGCAAGAACCTACTCTCCAGGAAGGATGGGGTAGCCTAGTTTTGTCTGTTGCTGCTCCCATGCTCTGGAATAGTCTCCCATCCCACATTAAGTCCCGTTCCACCATTGCAATTTTAAATCAAATTTAAAGACCAACCTTTTTCTCTTGCTTTTAGTTCAGTCTGAGGTTATCTCTTGGTTTTTGTCAAGTCCACTCTTTACTTTAACGTCCTCTTACTGTTTTAATCTGTTGTTGGTTTTATTCAATTTCTCTTAACTTCTTATTGTATTACTTTAATTTGATTTTACATCATTTTAGTTGTCTTAAGTGTTTTCCATTTTAGTCTTGCCCTCTATGTATTATATGTACTATTGTATTATATTATGTATTGTTGCCTTTTATGTATTATTCCTTTAATCATGTATACAGATCCGGTGACACAGGGGCATTGCCTCCCAGCAAGAATTCTTTGCCCCCCAAAGTTTGGGTAAGATGTTTCCCTATACTGTACTTCACTAATTAATGTTGGGAATGTAGGCTCGCGATCTTGCCTTCATCTGTAAATGCGATCGAAGATGTGCTTTAAGTGATGTGATCACTAAGCTACAAAAAAATGTGTAATTACAGCAGTTACTATAGCTTTCAAATTTGATTGACAGCTGTGTATTTTGCTAGTATATAGTCTCAGCAAGAAATGCATGCAAAGATGATTTGTTTTCCGTCCGTCGTGCTTTACCTACTTACTTACTTTCTATGTTGATAAGTAGGACAAATGTGTCCGTCCATGGTAATCAAAAGCCCGTCCAAAACGTTTGTTCTAGCGCCTGCACATATACCTGTTTTGAGGCAGATGTTAATCCATCTGCCTCGACTGTAAAGCACTTTGGGTCAACTCCTGTTGTTTTTAAATGTGCTATATAAATAAAAGTGACTTGACTTTCCACTAAGTGGGATATTGGTTAAATTTCTCTCACACAAACACACACAGCTCGTACGTGCGGAGGGTCGTATCTTCTGCTTACAGAACTGTCAACTTATGTATCTAGGAGAATCGCACTGCTTATGTTACCTTGCGTCTGAGTCTCCGTAACCAGGGCAACGATGACGTTCAGTGACAGACTGAACATCATCTGTCATTCTGACAGACTGAACGTCGTCTGTCATTCTGATTAAATACTTCTCATCTATGTTTCATGAAACTCTTTTGGTTTTATTATTTTTCGTATCAATCCAGCTTAAAGTAGGGTGTGCACGAAACAAATCGCGTCCCGTATTGATTATGTAAGGGACAGTGCATTTTATTTTTCAATATGAGACGATACCGTATTATACGGGACGGGTGGCAGCCCTAGGTTAGATACCTTCATTACTTTAGTTAAGCTACAGTAGCCTACTACCAGATGTAGGCTGACATAACTAACTGTGCTTAAGTTAGTTGCCTGAAGTCGAAAACACGCTTGCCGTTATATTACCCATTGGTGATGCAGTCAAATATTATTATACAAATAAACGTTATACTTTCAGGAAAAACGTGTCCTAGCTACCTATAGACTCCAATCTACCAGGCTCCAGTCCGGATATTCTCTATTCTAAGTCCCAACAAGCGAGCCCTCTGAAACCACGCACACGAGAACTTGTTGACCGAAGGAAAATGTGTCTCAAAAATGTGTAAATATAAAATTCAGATCCGTAAATAAACTTAAGATTTGTAAATGTAAGTCAACATTTGTAAATGTTAAACAACAGTTGTAAATGTTTTACAGATTTCTGTTTTATTTGTGAAATATGTTTTTACATATTCACAAATTTTATTTATATTTGTGAAACATGTTTACATATTTACAGATAATGTTTTTATTTACAAAATATTTTTTCACATCTACAAATCCTATTTTTATTTGTGAGTTGTGATGAATATACGCACGGATTTTCTATATATATTTACGAATATTGAGACACATCTAACTCCATAGGTGTTAAAGTCTTTCTTGGGTTATCCCACAAGAAAGACTTGAAATTGTCGCTATTACTACAATATATTAATGTATGTATCAAATGTAGGCCTATTATTTTATTGCCTTGTGCTCTGATGCCTGCATAACCACAACGAATACTTTGGGATTGCAATAGTTAACTTAAGGTCCATAGACACTGCATGAAATATATAGAACCCCGACATTCAGACTTATATACGTACTTATAGGCATTCAGACAAATTAAACTATGTAAAACTAACCTAAGTTCACATTCCTAGCAGTATCATACAAGCAAAAAGGATGCACAATATGCTCTTTAAACAGCAAAGCTCATAATAAAGACATTTCCATCCTTAGTAATGCCAAGATGTGAAGTCTTCCATGCCAGGTTTAATCTTTTTTTCTCTACTTCTGGTCATCAGCTGTCAGATGTAAAACAATGTCAACAATATGTAGGCCTGGGACCTCAAACGTACTGTGCAGGTTATTTCCTGCCCCGTAGGAACACATTACTCAGCTAATATAGTCCAGACTAGTAATAAATAGAATGATTTCTTCAATGTGTATTACTCAAAGGCGTAGGTTTGTACTGTATATTGGTGGGGTCAGGGTCAATGGATCCCAGGATTTTCACTCTTTTCCCAGGGGGTCACATTGACCTGCCTGTAATATTGGGTGGGTCATGACCCCCCTGTCCCCCCCTAATTCTACACTATTGGTATTACTGGATATAAAGCCTGCACCCAAGGTCGAAAGGACCAAAGTGTGAGAACCCTGGTCTAGTATATAAACTAGTCATATTTTAATGCAATGTATCAATGGATAGGCATCACAACAATGTTAGAGCTTTTATCGTTCTAAATTTCAGACAGTAGTATGAAACAAAAATTGCCAAACTTTAAGCAAGCAAAATGATATCCCCTCATGATGTAGTGACATTTGTAAAGCACCCGATGTGGCAAATTCATGACACTATTAGCATTTTTTCAAACAAAAACTGCACATTACAAGTCTATGTCAAGACTTAGACAACACAAGTGAAAGATCTAATCTAATCAAGATCTTATGTATTGAAAGACATACCTTATAGGGGTCTCAACCCTGCTCCAGAGATACCGTCCTGGTCGTTTACATTCCAACCCCATGTATTTGCAGCCTCATTCAGTTACTGACTGTCTAATTATTTGAATCAAGTGCTAAATTAGGGTTGGAGTGAAAACAACCAGGATAGTAGCTCTCCAGCAGCAGAGTTGGAGACCCCTGGCTTATGTTATTGTGAAAACAAAGGGAACATAATATTTTGTTTGATTTTGAGGTATATGTATAGCCAATTGTCTTGCTGAAATAGCCAAACTCTTTACTTGTGAAATACAAATGAATTAGGAAAAGTAAACTTGCAAGTAAAATAAACATTTGGTCACAAATAAACCCAATGATTACTTTAAAAGTCAAAGTCATGTGTTCACATCCCAACCCAACATACAGGGTTATTTTAACCCAACTATAATAGTGATCCATAAGTGATGAAAGACACAGTTCTCCAACTCAATATCAATAATTTAATATGCGCGCTACTCAACCATCACAAATTCCGCCATACTTCCCACTCGTTCCCATTATTCACGCAAATGTTTTACTCTACCTCTTAGGACCGTGTAGGACTCCTGCAGTTGAGCAACAGTGCTGAATACAAAAGGCATTCACTTTACAACACATAGTCAGACTTACCCAGCAATATGCCTACATAAAAAACCAACACATTGGCCCAAGTGTTTTCACAATGTACAAGAGCAATATAAAGAAAACTCACAGATACATAGAATTACTTCAGGAAATGTCGTTATAATATCAGTTTGTTTTTCTCTTTAACAAAGCTAGCTCACAGCAATTCTAGAGCTAACAACAAAGATGTGATTCATCACTTGCTAGCACAGCATAGACGAGACGTTAACATGAGACGTTATTCAGACGTTCCATTATACACGACCACAGACGGCGGACAACAGACGCGAAGTTCACACGACACGTTATTCAGACGTTCCATTATATACGACCACAGATGCAGAGACAGCTTCCCGAGGTTGATTAAACGCACGAACCACCCCCCATACGGAAAATAAATGTATTTTAAATATATTTTTGAATACATTTGGAAAATATATTTCCGAACACATTTGGAAAATATATTCCTGAATACATTTGGTAAATACATGTCAAAATGTTTGAAATTGGCCGCTTAAATATATTTATAAAAAAAATATTTAATATATTTTTAAAATGCATGTCTAAATATACTATAGCATTGGCCAGGCTGTGTTTCAAACCTATAACCTTGTGTTCCACAGTCAGGCGCACTAACCACTACTACAAACAGGGTTACTTCATTTGGAGGGGAAAGTAGTGGTCTTACCAGGTTTGCTATAGCATGTTAGAATATATTTGTGACCATAAGATGAAATATATTTTGGTAATGTATATCTATAAAATGTGTTTCAACACCTAAATGTTATATAATCAATACCTCGGTAATTACATTTCACCTTTTTACTTTCACAGGATCTGAAAAATGCATTTTAATATGGGCTTCAAAATACATTTTGTAATGTATTTTCTTTACAAAATACATATTGTAGTGAGAGCATTTCTGACGGTGAAATACATTTGGACAAAACTGAAATGTATTTCTACGTTTTCAAATACATTTCGGAATAAAAGCTGAAATATATTTTGATAGCTGAAATGTATTTTGAATAAAGTTAAATGTATTTATACATTTTTAAATACATTTCAGAGTAAAAGGTGAAATATATTTTGATAGCTGAAATGTATTTTGAATAAAGTTAAATGTATTTATACATTTTTAAATACATTTCAGAGTAAAAGGTGAAATACATTTTGATACCTGAAATGTATTTGGAATAAAGATAAATGTATGTATACATTTTTAAATACATTTCAGATTAAAAGGTGAAATACATTTTGACACCTGAAATGTATTTTGAATTAAGTTAAATTTATTCGACATATATTCATCATATATTCTACAAAGTTCAAAAGTTCAAAAGGTTTATTTGTCATTTGCAATAAGTTATGGCAATGAAATGCTTGGTTTTCCTACTCTCGACAGTGCAGTTAAAAGTTGAAAATGTAACAGTAATTATAATATAAAAATAAGAAGATAACACAAACTATCAATAATAACACTATACAAAAAACACGCATCAATAATAATAACTATACAACTGTACAATCGTAGTGCAATGTAAAAGTGACAGGTGTGCATGATATGACTGGCAGATGAGCATGATATAAAGTGACAGGTGTGCATGGGACTATGGATGGAAGGGAAGAGGGGTTCCTGAATTGAGCAGCCTCACGGCCTGAGGAAAGAAACTGTCCCGTAGCCTGTTAGTTTTGGACGGAATAATACCGTACCTTCTGCCTGACGGCAGCTTGGTAAACAGTCCATGGCATGGGTGGCTGGGATCTGTAATGATTCGTTTGCTCCTCCTACACCTCTCTGTGTAGAGATCCTGCAGGGATGGCAGGTCAGACCTTGTGATGCGCTCTGCTGTTTTAATCACCCTCTGAAGTGCTTTGCGGTCGAGGGCGGTGCAGCTGCCATACCAGGCGGTGACACAGCCGGAAAGGATACTCTCGATAGTGCATCTGTAGAAGTTGGTGAGTATCCTGGAATCCATGCCAAATCTCCTTAATCGGCGTAGAAAGAAGACCCGTTTCCTGGCCTCCTTCACTAAGATGTTAGAGTGATGAGACCAGGTCATGTCATCGCTGCAGTTGGCACCAAGGATGATGTGATCAACAATCATCTCCTTCGTTTTGCTGATATTGAGCTGGAGGTTGTTTTCCTGACACCACAAAGTCAGTGACCTTACCTTGTATCTATAGGCTGACTCGTCGTTGTCAGAGATCAGACCTATGATGGTGGTGTCGTCAGTAAACTTAACGATGGTGTTGGAGACGTGGGTTGCCATGCAGTCGTGGGTGAAGAGAGAGTACAGGAGCAGGCTCAGCACACAGCCCTGGGGGGAGCCAGAACTGAGAGACAGTGAGGAGGAGGTGGTGTTGCCCATCCTCACCACCTGGGGTCTGCCCGTCAGGAAGTTCAGGATCCATCTGCACATAGAGGGGTCGAGACCCAGATCCCTGAGCTTCACCGCTAGCTTATGGGGCACAATGATGTTGAAGGCTGAGCTGTAGTCAATGAACAGCATTCTCACATATGTGTTCCTCTTGTCCAGATGAGAGAGTGCGGAGTGGAGGGTCAGAGCAATGGCATCCTCTGTAGATCTGTATGTCTATAGGCAAACTGCAGCGGGTCAAGTGTTACAGGCAAGGAGTCTGTGATGTGAGTTTTAACTAGCCGCTCAAAGCACTTCATGATGATAGATGATTGGTGTGAGTGCTACAGGGCGGTAGTCATTCATGCAGAGGACTTTTTGCTTTTTTGGCACAGGAACAATGATGGACTTTTTGAAGCAGGTGGGGACCACTGACTGACGTAGCGATAGGTTGAATTTATCAGTAAAGACATCAGCCATTTGGTCTGCATATTTTTGCATTTCAAAAATATATGTATTATGTAAAAATATATGGGCCCTCATATACACCTGTTAAGCAAACGCCAGCGCCTGATAAGCAAACGCCTGTTAAGTAAACGCGTACATTTTTTCGCCTTTTAAGCAAGCGCCTACGCCTGTTCAGTAACGGTACATTAACGCCTTGGCCAGACCAGATCCGCCAATTGTATTGTGAATGCATCGTTTTGTTGCAAGCCCTTTCCATATTGCCACGCATTATTTTTTGATTTACGACGCATCTATAAATAGAGGCTGATATGTGCAGTGGCCGGTTATCCTGCCCTTTTCGATTTGTCAGACGATATTTATAGAGACATTAATGCTACAAATAATGCATGGAGGAAGATTTCATCCGATAATCAGCTACCAGCTCAGTAACTTCAACTTGTTGGCTATACAAAAGTTCTGAACGTTTTGTTATGTAAGCATCTGCACGTTTCACAGCTCGTATGCCTGCCACTTGAGGATAACTTGCTAGCTACATACAAAATTTGTTCTAGCTACAAGCTGTATAGGTAGTTTGTAGAGCAGTGTATTTGGCAGCTTTTTGTTCGTTTTAATCATTACAATTATAATTATGTAGGCCATACTTTTTACAAATAATATTTAATAAATTTACAAATATATTCACTTAATTCCGTTCTGACAATGCTTTTTGGAGGAGATAAGATGCATAACTTATTTATAAATAGACAGTTTCCGGTTTGAATAACGCCCACGTTTTGGCGCACGAGTAGGAAAAATCTAACGCATGCAACACCCCAAACGCCATGCATCCGCAAAGGGTACGCATAGTGCTGCATGTCTTTGTATCATAATGCACATGTTCATTGGAAATGACTGAACTTCCGTTGTTACGCAAATGCATGACGGATTTGGTCTGGCCAAGGCGTCAGTCACACTGCAAAATTTCGGATGGCCTACGCTAGCATCGCCCAAAGTGCTTCGCTTGAAGCATACTTGTGGGCGTGTCTGTGGGCGAACTAGCGTCATAACAGCAAGTAAGCTGTGTATTAAGGTTTGAGAATAGCAAATTTGTATGAAGGAACAACAGCTTATTACAATGGTTAAAATTGGAAGTACAGAGCTGGATACATGAAAACAACATTGTAGATCAAATGTCAGGCCAAAGGAATCAGCTAAGAGACCCTGAGATGAGTACGGGATGGCTCCATCTTATCTGTACCTCCCCACAGTTTCTTCTTAACAAAGGATTTGTTAAAACCTGAGCCATTAGTATAACTAGTGATTTATGATAACCAGATAGTAAATATTAAAAGGTATTAGGATCATAATCCTATGGAATAACCTCTACATCATGCAGGGGTCTCCAGCCCTGCTCCTGGAGAGCCACTGTCATGGTTGTGTTCATTCCAACCCCATGTAAATGCAGTCTCATTCAGTTATTAACTGTCTAATTATTAGAATCAGGTGTGCTAAATTAGGGTTAGAGTAAAAACAACCAGGACAGAGGCTCTCCAGGAGCAAGGTTCGAGACCACTGCTTTACAGCCTAAGTGACTATATTAAGCTATAAGTCAACAGCAATTGTCTAATACCTACCAAGGCCATACATTCTAAAACGAATCTAATCAGAATACTACTAAAATTAAGGTGGTGTGAAAGCAGAATAACATACTGATTAGTATTATAGTAAATTGACCATGACTGTGACAACTGTTATAGACATTTACTCATTTACTTTATGGCCATATTTTCCTATAGATGGGATGTAGAACTAAAAAACATACTCATATCAGATGGGGATGGTTCTTCCAGTGTGCTGCACTTACTGATGAAATAGGCTTTCCTGTTGATATAGACAGGTGTTGTGACAGTTAATTACTCGGTTTCTGTACAGAGATATGGCACATCGTTTTCTTCTAACTGAATGGCACCACTACATTAAGCTATAGCTATACATTACTATAGTTGTGCTCAAATACCCTAGGAGAATTGGTAATATATGTACCATTTGTAAAGAAAACATGAGTGAGCAGGCAAAACACGTCTTTTATTTCTTATGGGATTCGCATTCAACTGTAGGTCATAACAGAATGGCACAATCATAAAACAAAACATGTCTACAAAGAAAAAAAAATGAACTGACCACTGTTCAGAAGTCTGCATACCCTTAGTTCTTAATACAGTGTATTGCCCCCTTTAGCCTTAATGAGAGCATGCAGTCTTTTGTAATAGTTGTCTATGAGGCCCCAAATTCTTGCAGGTGGTATAGCTGCCCATTCGTCTTGGCAAAATGCCTCCAGGTCAAGCAAAGTCTTTGGTCGTCTTGCATGAACCGCACGTTTCAAATCATAAGGTCAGGAGACTGTGATTGTCACTCCAGAACCTTCACCTTTTTCTGCTGTAACCACTGGAGGGTCAACTTGGCCTTGTGCTCAGGGTCATTGTCGTGCTGGAAAGTCCAAGTGTGTCCCATGCGCAGCTTTCATGCAGAAGAATGCAAATTATCTGCCAGTATTTTCTGATAACATGCTGCATTCATCTTGCCATCAATTTTCACAAGATTCCCCATGCCTTTAGAGCTCACACACACCCAAAACATCAGTGAGCCACCACCATGCTTCACAGTGGGGATGGTATTCTGTTCACTATAGGCCTTGTTGACCCCTCTCCAAACATAGCGCTTATGGTTGTGACCATAAAGCTGTATTTTGGTTTTATCACTCCAAATTACAGTGTGCCAGAAGCTGTGAGGCGTGTCAAGGTTTTGTCGGGCATATTGTAACCGGGCTTTTTTGTGGCATTGGTGCAGTAAAGGCTTCTTTCTGGCAACTCAACCATGCAGCTCATTTTTGTTCAAGTATCATCGTATTGTGCTCCTTGAAACAACCACAGTCTTTTTGCAGAGCAGCCTGTATGTCCCCTGAGGTTACCTGTGGGTTTTTCTTTGTATCCCGAACAATTCCTCTGGCAGTTTTGGCTGAAATCTTTCTTGGTCTACCTGACCTTGGCTTGGTATCAAGAGATCCCCGAATTTTCCAATTCTTAATAATGATTGAACAGTATCAGGCAAATGCCAGTCAGGCATTTTTTGATTGAACAGTATAAAAAAATGCCTGACTGGCATTTGCAAGGCTTTGGATATCTTTTTATATCCTTTTCCATCTTTGTTATGCAGGTTTTATATCCATTACCTTGTTATGCAGGTCTTTTGACAGTTCTGCTCCCCATGGCTCAGTATCTAGCCTGCTCAGTGCATCCACATGAGAGCTAACAAAATCATTTACTATTTATACACAGACACTAATTGCAATTTAAAAAGCCACAGGTGTGGGAAATTCACCTTTAATTGCCATTTTCACCTGTGTGTGTCACCTTGCGTGTCTGTAACAAGGCCAAACATTCTAGGGTATGTAAACTTTTAATTAGGGCCATTTGAGTGATTTCTGTTCTCATTATGATTGAAAAAGGAGCCAAACAACTATGTGATAATAAATGGCTTCATATGATCACTATCCTTAAATAAGACATTTTTTTTGCATGATCAGTCATATTTTCAAAATCAGTGCCAAAATTTCACAATTTCTGCCAGGATATGCAAACCTATGAGCACAAATGTATATTGTTGTGTGACGGCTGAAAAGTAACGAGTGGATAAATATTTCTGAGAGACAAAAATTGGAATGTCTGAGGGGAATTGAACCAGGGTCAAAATGCTGAAGGTGGGGGATAAACCCACAAGACCACAGGGATTGCTAGTAGTCACTAACTCCATAGAGTCTCCAGATGCTACTTTTATCCCGGCCATTACATTTTTGCTGAAATTATGTTGGCAACAGAACATTTATTAACGGAATTAAAGTGTACTCTTGTAGAAAGATTACTGCAGATGGTCATCCATACAATAACAGTTGAATAGCTAACCAGAACGCTAAGTGAACTACAAGGAAATCGAAAGCATTGTCTGAATCTCAAATCGCATACTACATACTACAAGTACGAACAAACAAAAAACTGCTCTACAGTTAATGAAGGCTACCTTTGAGAATGTGAATCAGTCTGAAGACGTTGGAGAGTAAGCTGCAGCATGTGTTATTTTGCTCTTGCTCTGACAGCCGCCGGGAGAGTTAAGTTATCAAGTTCCCTCACACAGGAATACCAGAGAAATAATACTGTCTGAGAGGCTCAAAGTAGCCCCCTAATGAAAATTAAACATGGGGTATGAATACATTTTGGATGAAAAAGGGAAAATTAATAATATTTTCATATGGGCAGAAATAGAAGACTTAATTAGGTGCATGAGAAATAAAATTAGAATACAATAGTGTCTATTAATATAGGAGTACAAATATGAATCTTATGGAGATAAATAAGAGAAAATGAGAGGAATAAGTGAGTTGGTGTTGTCAATAGTGTTAAAATTGCCCAAAATCCCAAGCAGATTGTACCTAGAGTAACATCCTTCTACGTTGTAAGAAACCAGCCGTTCGTACATAGTGGTGAAATAATGATCACGTACCCGGTCGTCAAGGGAGAGAGTAATTCAATTATTTAAACAAAAATCTGACATATTTAGTGTATTTCTTTAAATCCACGTTAATGTAGCCATTACCACTTATCAGGATGAAATGATCTTCCTCCGATGACCTGTTTTCGCTCCATTCCTGACAAACTGTATGTCAGGTTAACCACCCCCAGGAAGAGACTGCAAACATGAAATAAACTGTTTAAGCCTCCTAGTATAGAGATAACAGAATGGGTCATCACTCGTCAAGAACGACGATTCTACCTCACCCCAATGACTGCCAGTGTTTACATTAAGACTTGTCCATGTTATTGAGGTGAATCTCAGAACAGTGATGTTTGTAAAATAGAAACACGAAAACATAACAAAAAAATTAAAAATAAATACTAAGGAAATTTACCCAAATCGATTTTGACCTCTGGAGTCAGCTTTATGACAATAATACAATGAGGGAAATTTAGAAAGTTAGTTGAGGCAAAAAAATTGACAAATGTGATTTGCTTCTCTCAATAATAGATATGCCTCCATGTGTAAGACACAAGTAGGCATGCCAACACAATTTTCTTTTGATAATCAATTCAATTTGTTCAGTCAAAGAATGAAGACATCACAATTTGTATTAGCAGGGCTCTACACAATTGTTTTTTTTTTTACAAGGAGTGTATGTGCTTGGGCGCCTATGCTGAAAAATGTAGTCACATGCAAATAAATATTGGTGAATAATGACAAACAATCAGCAATAAAAGCTACAGATGTCATTTTTTATATCTACACTAGTAAGCTTAAAACTCCAGGTCACAGAGCAAAATATTTTGGTTGCATAAGCAAGTAAAATGGGTGCACTGTAGAGCCCTAATTAGGGCTGTAGAGTTTTTTTGTTGGCGAACAAAGGTGTATCACTTCAGATGACGCAGTGAGTGAAGTGCTGTGTGGTCGTGGCTTTAAAAAATACACATTGATAACACAGGGAGTCGCCGCACTGTTTTGTGCCTCAACTGATGCGGACCAAGTGGAACATTTAATGAAGTGTGTAACAGCCTTACCAAACAGTTGGACAATTGGGGAGTGACTTTTACAATAAAGCAGTGCATGCATATGTCATTGCCTAATGTAATGGCATAGAGGAGCTTCCTCTAGGATATTAGCATATTATAGAAAATGACAAAACGGAAACAATTGCCTTTTAGAAATGCATTTTCTAAAACGCTGTATCATGTAAAGCTACAGCATGAGGGTGAATTAATTCTAATAACACTCAAGTTACTGAAATGACAGGTTACTCTGGGTGCAACGCCTAATTCTTATCTTTCGCTAAAATATTGGCAAAATCGCCCACCTGATTGGTCAAAATTACTAGATCAGAATTCGGCTGCATGTGTTAATATAGACTTTTGAAAAAAATAATTATCAATAAAAATGACCACTCTTGAATGCAACCAGTAGCCTAGGCCCTAGTGCATAGGTCAAAGAGGAAATAGCTAGTAAGCATTAAAATGTTCCAGTGGAATCGACATGCCCAATGATAATTCATAGAGGTTTCACAGAGCCCATGAGCTTGTGTCAAAAGCTTTCTCTCTCAAGAAACATAATTGAAACAGTGCACTCAACACAATTAAGATATTTAGGAAGCCATATCAAACATATTTTCATATTGTTGGTAAACAATTTTTACAATAAGCTTAAACAATTGTGCAATTTTCTGTAATTCTCATCTTTTTCCGTGTGATTGTAATTATGTGCATTGTAGCAGCCTATTCCAACTCACTGGCCCTTAACATTAATAGCTAATATAACAGCAAATATTACATTTACTTTATTTTATTATTACACCATGTTAGACAAAACAACTAATTTTGTGAATGCTCCATAGTCTATCAACTACACAAGACAGTAAATGATTTATTAGGTCTACCCTTCATTTGTATAAAGAATGATGGAATTAAATGTAGACATACAGTGCCTCGAGAAAGTCCACACCAGCTTGAACTTTTTACATTTTGTTGTCTCAGTGATTTAGAGTTTCACGTGAATAAATTAGAATGTTTTACTTCATCTACACACACTACCCAACATTTGTAAGCAAAAAAAAAGTGATATGAAATTATAAATAAAAAATACATAACTGAAATATCATAACTGGATTAGTCTCCACCACCCTGAGGTAATGCTTGGGGTAACCACCTTTAGCAGTAATTTCAGATGTGAATATATTGGTATAGACCACAGCTTTGCAACTTAGCAATATTTGACCATTCTACACAAGACTGTTCAAGGTCAAGTTCCTGGGGGTGCACCGTTGGACAGCAATCTTCAAGTCAAACACATTTTCGATTGGATTTAGGTCAGTGCTCTTAACGGACCAGTCAAGGATATTTTACTTTTTATTCCCTAGCCACTCAACTGTTCATTTGGCTGTATCCTTCAGTTTGTTGCCATACTTCTGTTTTCAGCTTTCTACCAGAGGTTTCTACCAGATTTTTCAAAAGGACTTTTCCGGAAATCGGTCCAATAATTTCCCCTTCTATACGAACAACTGCCCAAGTCCATGACAATAAGAAACATTCCCATAAAATGATGCTGCCACCACCATATTTTAAGGGTATGGTGTTCTTTTGGTGCTGTGTTGGGTTTGCCTGAAATGTAGCTCATTTTGGATTGTTTTTAGAAAGTAGGTGGAGACTCTCCCTACTGAACACAACCCAGGATTATGAATGTGTAGTGGACTTCATGGTAGAGGTCCAGTATAATTCGAAAGGTGAAACAAACAATCATTTTTTTTAAAAGATCACCAAAAGTGATATGGAACCCAGGACCCAGGACATTTTATTCAGTATTAAACTGACTATTACCAGGCGCAGAAAACTTCTACAATCTGACAAAGCCCATAAACGTATAACAAAGGGACTTGTAATGTAATGTTTTACTACTTTCGGTATTGATTGAGCTTCTTGTGCATGAAATGTCCTGTAAAAGAAAACTGTACCTCGAAATCATGCAACATAGTTAACCGATAACCTATTGATTTACCGGACATGAGCACAGCTCGTAAAATGTGCAGAGTTACAAAATGTAAAGAGTGTTGGAGCTTTCACATTTGCACAAAGCACAATGTGACCATATCATAAAAGTCATGCCATAATTCACAATCAAAATACCACAACACAGCTGCTGTTTGGATCTAGTAACTAATAGCAATGGCTTTATCCTTTTGACAAATATCCCCTATTCATTCTATTGTTCTCATCTTTGAAGCAGAGTGAAGTGTTAAGACCTGTTTAAGTGGTTTGCTTTAAGTCAGTCTTGTCTCTGGAATGCCATTATTTTAGGCCCAATAACCCATGCAGCAACCAGGAATTGGGAGACTTCCAAACATTACTCTAGTTCTAGTTATCGGAAACTTAACAGTCTCAGTACTGTATTGTTTACAGTGAAGGAATACGAGAGGAATGCCGAAAAATGTGTGTTAGTATATTAGAGAAATACTGTTTATGTAAAAGGAGATTTTTTTTTTCCTGAAGGGATAAGCTTTAACTCTGGTAAAAAAAAAATAAAAGTATATAAATTTTAGCACACCTTCTTACCATTCTTTTAAACCAAATGTATTTGCGGTCTATATTGGGAGCTCATCAAATGAGGTAAGTAATAACCAATGTCATATTTGCAATATTACATCTATTTATAATACACTAACAGGCCAAGACTCTGAGTCAAGTAAAAATAAAGTTTCATATCAAAGTCAGTAAAACCAAAAATATTACAAACACACTTTTCTGCATAACCTCAAAATGGCAGCAATTCATTTCATGTACATGAAATACAGTAAGCTGTGTGTGTCAGCTCTGCTATTATTATATTTTTATTAGATTTTTTTGTATTCTACTTTTTTTGGGAGGGTATCAAGAGCTTGCAAGACCATGAGATGTTGCAGCCTGATGTCGTCAGGGTGAGCGAGGCCTGTAGTGGGACGTTTGGAAAGGGAGAGTCCTGACAGAGACAGAGCCCTCTTTGTGCTCTGGCCCCCCTGCCCTGGTGGCCTGAAACGGGCCAGGACCGCCGAGGGACCGGCTTTCCTCCAGGTCAGAAGTGTTCTGTCGACAGCTCATTGATCACAGCTCATCTTGTCACCCGACCGTTCCTCTCAAACACACGCATGGACACGCACGCGTCCACATGAGCACACATGCAAACCCTCATCTCAGACTTTCAAACATAATCAGATACTCCACAGTGCCCTGTAACACAACACTGAGCATGGTCTTACTCCCCTGTGAGCGGGTGTGAAATGGTAAAGCCGTACAGTGGTAACGGGGATATTGGAGGCGGGGGTTGGACTGAGGAGTGTGAGGCCGTCAGTGCCACAGTAAAACACAGGGGCGTCGGGCCTCGCGGCGTCGGTTACCGGGCTCCGAGGACTTGTGAAAGTGAACAAAAGGCCCAGTACTGAGCCGACCTCACAAGACGCTTCACCGGGGGTTTCACTGGCCATGTCCTCAGAGCTATCCTGTCGCAGTTAAACTAAGTGGGCTTTTATGGGCGAGTTGTAATACCCAGAGGTACTATGAGCCATAATAATCATACAGCCCAGTAGAAGCCTTCATAATTACACACATCACATCCTAAGACATAATCATGCAGTTCCCTGTAAGGCAATATTCATTACAGCGGTCATCCACTCCAAGTAAAGCCAAAATAAAAAGTGATACTGTTTTCTCAACAACAAAATGAACGGCCCCCAACATTGGTCGCTGGTTAAGATTTAAATGCAACATTGCTATAAAAGACCAGGAGGAGATGCATCTTGTCCCATTCCCAAATAACAGGAGAAAACACAAGATCAAGGTGATTCTAGCAAATTCAAAGCAGTGTCGGCCAAGTATACAGTACTCTGTAGGCTTAGTATAGGCATTCCTCCATATCAATGTTGTGGAGAAACCGAAGGAATAAAACAGTTTGACCGTGATGATGGCTCCAGGCTGCCGTTGGGTCAGGTGGCTAAGCTGGGCTTCGCTGTGCAAATTAAATGGGCCGTGACTTACCACACAAGAAGGTACCCGAAGACTGATCATCTACTGCATGTGCAAAAATATTTGCTTTATGGATGGCTAAAATGAATGAGGACTTTCCGTGTTACTGACATGTTCACAATGGCCACAATTTTTTCCATTGGTTGCCTGGCTGGCTTATCTGCAACAAAGTGCTAAACCTTAGCATTCATCGTCATCCTCCCACATCGTTATTGAAACCTGAATCTTTAATTATCACACAGAGACTTTTTTAGAGCCAAAGGGGCCTGCTCCGTTTGCTAATGTGGTCGTTCTTCGAATCCAATACAATAAACATTCAATCCAACCCATGTTTCCCTTTAATAAAACATAAGGAAGAAGAAAAAACAGGAAACGCTGGACTTGCTGTATACTGTAAACATTCCGAATCTTTGGCTGACCGTATGCCATCCTTTACCAGCATGTATGGTATATATACCGTATAATGTTTTACAGTGACGAACCTGCGGTCACCCACCCCACAGCGCAGCATAGACACTGCTGACGGGTGCTGGGGTGGGGTGGGATGCAGTGAGGGGGAGGTGGAGGGTTGGGTGGAGGGGGTGGTGGGCAGGGGTCTGAAGGACTGGGCTTTTGTCCCACCACATGTCTATTGTGGATAAACCATCCCCTTGGGGGCAATTAGGACCTTTTAGTTTGTTGTAAGAGGACCTAAGTACGGGCGGGTCGAGCCAGGAAAAACATTTCAGAGCTAAACCAAAAACAGAAGCACATTGAGCTTTTTTCGGGGCTCCTGGAGTTCTGAGCATCTCTCTATAAAGCAATGTGCAGGTCTACACTGAACAGACAGGATCTGTGTGGCCGCATTACTGGGGCAGGGGGTTGAGGAAAGCGAGGGGAGAGGAGGGGTGGGGGCCTTCAAACTCCACCCTGGGCATTGCTTAGAGGGCAAACATCTCTGCCTGAACAATGTTCGTGGCAGAGAGATGTTATATGAGAACCAAGTTTTGAGAAGTGGGCCTTTTGGTTTCTTCCATTGCGGCTGAACAGGGGGCTGTAAAGAAGTGTACATTAGGTAACCGTACGCGGAAAGGTCTGCCGTGCCGTGCCAAAGGTAAACACAAATATTATACACTAGAGTGATAAAGAGCCAATAAAAAGACACGACTGTAAAAGGCAGGGAAAGTAAACGTGTTTGTTCAAACCTTCGAAAACAGAAGTGGGAGACTCTTCAAGTCTCCCACTCAGCACGCACAAGGCTGAGTGGGAGACTTGAAGAAAGAGGGAGTGTGCTTGTGTCAGTGTAAGAGCAAGGGAGAGAGAGAGCATGAGAGGGAAAAGAGAGTGTAAACTCATGGTGCAGGAGCCCTTATCTCGCAGCCAGAGGAGGGGAACATTTCCCATAGCCAGCCAGGGTGGATCTGCCGTGGTAAAAAGCGTCAGAACCTCTGTGCTAAAAGGCATGAGCGATGAGAAGGGGTTAAGAGAAATGAACCCATTTAAGTCACCCATATAAGGGTTGTGGGAGCTCATGATGGATGCCCCCAAAGTTCCTAAGGGATAGCAAGCAAGAAAGGAGGGAGGAGTGGATGGGTGTCTAGCAGGCTTCGTAAAAAAAAGTTGGCTTGATAAACTGCAGAATAAAACAAGGGTTCCAGTGTCAGCATAAACATGCCACTTACTAAATACATTCAATAAATTAAATGAAGGTAATTACTAATTTCTGTGATTTTACATGTTTGCATCTTTCCTTAGCTTGAAAACAGTCAGGGACAAGGAGAGACTCCAATGCACACTGTTTTTTTAAACTGGCCACTGCAAACAATTAGCAACATTACAATTTAGGTATACGTTTCTTATGTACATAAATCTTCCACTTTCAGCTAGTATAAAATGTTATGCCCAAATCACTTAAGTGAATTGCGTGAAGAGGCCCATTACCAGCAACCATTAGTCCTGTGTTCCAATAGTACATTGTGTTTGCTAATCCAAGTTAATAATTTTAAAAGGCTAATTGTTCATTAGAATACCCTTTGCAATTATATTAGCACAGCTGAAAACTATTGTGCTGATTAAAGAAGCAATAAAACTGGCCTTCTTTAGACTAGTTGAGTATCTGAAGCATCAGCAATTGTGGGTTCAATTACAAGCTCAAAATGTCCAGAAACAAAAAACGTTCTTCTGAGTCCATTCTTGTTCTGAGAAATGAAGGCTATTCCATGCGAGAAATTGCCAAGAAACTGAAGAACTCATACAACGTTGTGTACTTCTCCCTTCTCAGAACAGCGCAAACTGACTCTAAACAGAATAGGAAGGGAAGTAGGAGGCCCCGGTGCACAACTAAGGACATATACATTATGTGAGGTGCAAGGGTAGCGAATGCGTAAAATGGAGGCAAAAACAAAACTAACACGGAGAACAAATGGCTAGTCTCTTCTTCTTTTAATGGCAAAAAACGCACCCACACAGTCTCCAACAGGACAAACACAATAACCCGTGAGGTGCGGGTGAAAATGAGCAACCTAACTCATAATTACTAACTCAAAACAGGTGTGAGGGTGTGCTGCTGCCATCCGCTCCAGCTGGCGGTTAGTACACCAGCAAGGTGGAGCACTGGAGAGGGAGAGAGCACACAGCACCACGTGGAGCAGCCGTCACAGTACCGCCCCCCACAGGCGCGGCTCCTGACGACCCACCTGCCGACAACCCGGGCGACCCCAAGGGTGCGGGGCCGGCCGATTTGGACGGCATGGAATTCGGCCGTCAAGGAAGGATCACAGATGTCCACCGCCCGGACCCAACTCAGCTCCTTGGGACCGTATCCCGCCCAGTCTACCTGGTACTGGACCCGGCCCCGCCATAGCCGGGAGTCCAGAATCGCCTCAACCCTGTACGCCTGACCCACAGCTACCTCCACCGGAGGTGCCACTGCAGGACCGGATCCCCCCAGCGGACCAGGAACCACTGGCCTGAGGAGAGAGACATGGAAAGAGGGAGAGATGTTAGTATATGGTGGAGTCAGTTGGAGTTCATAGGTGACATTGTTTACCTTCCGGAGGACCTTGAACAGCCCCACGAAATGGGGACCCAGCTTACAACAGGGCAGATGGAGCGGGAGGTCCCTCGTGGACAACCTCGCCTTGTCCCCCGGATGGAACTCAGCAGTGTCGCACTGCCGGCGATCCGCCTGCTCCTTCTGCCGCCGCACTGCCTCCTGCAGGCGGACACGGGCGGGCGGCAGACCAGACCTCGTCAGACTTCCTGAACCACTCCTCCACGGCCTGGATGTCACTGGAACCCCTACCCAGGGGCACAACAGGGGCTGGAAACTGAGGACCACCTGGAAGGTGGTGAGATCTGTAGAGGAATGGTGCAGGGAGTTCTGAGCGTACTCCGCCCAGGGGAGCAGTAAGACCGGAGTCTGTCCTGGCAGTAAGACCGGAGGAACCTCCCCAGTTCTTGGTTGGTGCGCTCCGTCTGCCCGTTGCTCTGTGGGTGGTACCCGGACGTGAGCCTGACCACAACCCTCAGCCTGGACATGAAGGCCTTCCATACTCGGGATGTGAACTGGAGGCCACGGTCGGAGACTATGTCCTCCAGAAGTCCATGCAGCTGAAAGACCTGCTGAAACAGCACCTCAGCGAACTGGAGGGCAGAGGGGAGGCCGGGTAGGGGAATGAAGAGAATCGAGAATCGATCCACTACCACAGTGATGGTGGTGTTCCCCTCCGATCATGGCAGGTACGTGGTGAAGTCCACAGATAGGTGGGACCAGGGTCGCTGAGGTACTGGTAAGGGGTGGAGCTTGCCCGCTGGAGCCGTTCACGGCACCTTTGACTGTGCGCACACTATGCAGGAGAGAACGTAGTGCCAGACAGTCCTTCCCATGCCAGGCCACCAGTACTTCTCCCGGAGCGCCTCCAGGGTCCAGGTGATGCCTGGGTGTCCGGTTGCTGGTGTAGTGTGTGCCCAGATCACCAACCGGCCCCGCACTCTCCAGGGAACATAGGTCTTGTCCGGGGGGCACGTCGACGGTGCACGAGACGGGACCCAGAATGCAGGAGGGGGGCAGGATGGGCATGTCCTTAGGCAGTTCTGCCCCCCGGTCATGTAGGCGGGAGAGTGCGTCTGCCCTGTGAACTGGAAGAGCTCGAAGAACAGGGTCCATCTGGCCTGGCGGGAGTTGAGGTGCCGCGCAGCCCTGATGTGTTCTAGGTTCCGATGGTCTGTCACGACTGTGAACGGCTCCCGGGCGCCTTCAAGCCAGTGTCTCCACTCCTTCAGTGCCAACTTCACCGCCAGTAGCTCACGGTCACCCACATCATAGTTCCTCTCCGTAGCAGTTAGTTTTCTGGAGAAGTATGCACAGGGGTGGAGTCTGGGATGAGTCTCGTGCTGCTGGGAGAGGACCACCCCCACCCCGATCTCGGATCCATCCACCTCGACCATGAAGGGCTTGAGCGGGTCCGGGTGACGTAGCAGGGGAGCGGTGGTGAATCTGCCCATCAGGTCGAGGAAGGCCTTCTCTGCCTCCGGGGTCCCTGTGGAGGCGCTGTGGTTGGCCTTTCAGCAACAACGTGAGTGGCGCGGCGATGGTGCTGAATCCCCTGATGAACCGGCGGTAGAAGTTGGCAAATCCAATGAAGGCCTATAGGTCCTTGATGGTCTTCGGGACTGGCCATGACCTCACCGCCTCCACCTTCAGCTCCTCCATCTGGACGCCCTCCAGAGCGATGCGGTACCCCAGGAAGGAGACGGTGGGCTGGTGGAATGAGCACTTTACGCCTTTCACATACAGCTGGTGGTCGAGTAGACGTTGTAAGACAGCACGGACATGGGCCACCAACACAGTATCACAGGATTTCATGACATCTACACAAATTCCGTACTACAAAATCGTGACATGCACACGTAAAGGGCATTGTTTTTCGTGAACCGGACACGATTTTCTAGTGAACGTAAAATGCAGTTTATTTCGTGTACAGGACATGATTTTCTTAATAATTAATGTCATATACGGATCTAGTTTTAATGTATATTACACAACTTTCTTCATAATTTCTTTCAACAACAGCTTCAGTTTTTCATGTGTATTACATGATTGTTTTGCTTTTAATACAATACACTGGCTATTGATCCCACACTTACGGTAGCCAGTTTGCACAGAAACTGCAAGATATTTATTTGGAACACATTCGATCTGGGAATGGATGGGAATACATTTCAGGCTGCATAACGATGGTCCCAGTATAGGCTGTGTGTGCGGTAACAGAAGAATTAACAAACAATTAATTATTTCACGCCGACTCCTGCAGAAAAATCGTGTCATGTACACGAAAAGTGGTTGCCTATGGTACGAGGTTCGCCATAGGAAGAAAGTTGTGTCCTACACACGAAAGAATTACCTATTACGCGTGCATGTCACGACTTTCTAATGAGAAATTTGTGTAGATGTCACAAAACCTGTTATACTGTGTTGGGGCCACATGCTCCGGGTAAGTTGGCCAGTACACCAGGATGTCGTCGATGTACACTACCACATACCTCCACAACCCACCCTGACTCATCTCGAACTAGGCAGTGCAGGGAAAATGAAAAGAAAACCCGAAAGCATCGAACTGATCGAAAAAAGGGGAAAAAAAAGTGCCTCTATGGTGACAGGTTATTCTGTGATGTGCAAGGGTAGCGAGTGCGTAAAATGGAGAAGCAAAAACAAAACTAACAACACGGAGAACAAACAGCTAGTCTCTTCACCTTTTAATGGCAAAAAATGCACCCACACAGTCTCCAACAGGACAAACACAATAACCCATGAGTTGCGGGTGAAAATGAGCAACCTAAATAGACAACATAATGACTAACTCAAAACAGGTGTGAGGGTGTGTTGGGTGCGCTGCTGCCATCTGCTCCAGCCGGCGGTTAGTACACCGGCAAAGTGGAGCGCCAGAGGGGGAGAGTACATGCAGCCCCACGCAGAGCAGCCATCACACATTAGAGTGTCTAGTTTGAGAAATAGACGCCTCACAGGTCCTCAACTGGCAGAGGTAAAATTGTGTCGAGGCCTACAGCCATAATGCTAAAGCATTAAAAGAACCCAGGAGCACAGTGGGCTCCATCATTGTGAAATGTAAGAAGTATGGAACCACCAAGACTCTTGCTAGAGTTGGCCGTCCAGTCAAACTAAGTAATCAGGTACGGAGAAGACTAAGAACCCTAACCACACTAACAGAGCCTCAGAGTTTCTCTGAAGAAATGGGAAAACCTGCCAGAAGGACAACCTGTAGTACTACATCAATCAGGGCTTACTGGTAGAGTGAATAGACAGAAGCCAATCCTGAGTAAAAGGAAGGACTCTGAAAGCATGAGCAAAAAGATTGTCTAATGAAATGAAAATCAAACTACACTGCTCCAAAAAATTAGGGGAACACTTCAGGTCTCAATGAAAGAAATATATTAAAGACCAAAATCATTACTGTATATTGTGTAATTCATTGAGAACAAAATTACGTAACAACAGTCAATGGAAACCAAAAACACCAACTGACTGAGGGCTGGATTCAAACCCACACCGAAAATCAAAGTAAACTATTGAAATCACAGGCTGTTCCAACTTGCGTGAATTTCATCACGGCAACTCATAATGTGACTCCGTAGTGTGTATGGCCCCCATGTACCTGTATGCACAAGGTCTGGGCATGCTCCTGATGAGACGGCAGATGACATGATCTCCTCCCAGAGCTGGAAAAGGGCATAAGTGAGCTCCTGGACAGTCTGTGGCGCTACTTGGCGGCGTTGGATGCACCGATACATAATGTCCAAGTGGTTCTCAATTGGATTCAGGTCTGGGGAACATGAGGGCCAGTCAGTGGCATCAATGCCTTCGTCATCCAGGAACTGCTCACACTGGCCACATGAGGCCGGGTATTGTCCTGCACCAGGAGGAACACAGGGTCCACTGCACCAGCGTAAGGTCTGACGATGAGTCTGAGGATTTCGTCCCGGTACCTAACAGCATTCAGGGTACCGTTGGCTAACATGAGGAGGTCTGTGTGACCCTCCAAGGATACGCTTCCCCAGACCATCACTGACCCACCGCTAAACCGGTCATGTTGGGTGATGTTGCAGGCAGCATAACGTTCACCACGGTGTCTCCAGACTCTTTCATTCTGTCACATGTGCTTCAGTGTGAATCTGCTCTCATCTGTGAAGAGAACGGGGAGCCAATGGCAGACCTGCCAATTCTGGGGTTCTCTGGTGAATGCTAATCGAGCTGCGGGGTGCTGGGCTGTGAGCACAGGTCCCACTAGAGGATGTCGGGCCCTCATGCCACCCTCATCGAGTCTGTTTCTGACAATTTGGTCAGAAATATACACACCAGTAACACGCTGGATGTCATTTTGTAGGGCTCTGGCAGTGCTCCTCTTTTGGGCTGTGGTCTTTTTCTCTTTTTTCTTTTCTTTTTTTATTATAATTTTTTTGTGCAGATCAGTCATTAATGTCAACCAAGTCAATGGTGAATACTGTCATTAATAGCATAATTTCTGCACCGCCTCTTTTTCCCCTTTTTTTTCCTAATGCATAATTTCACACTCATTCACACAAAAAAAAGACAAAAAATACAGACAGACAAACACAATAATATGTAAGTGGTGCGTCGTCCCTTGCTTTTACATCCGGGAGATGTGAGGGCCCAAGCTCCAGGAAAACCACAAAACAATGGACACGTGGGTGGTGCACCTGTCTCCAGTGAGACTGTAACAATGTGTGCAGTTGGAAAACCAGTGCATTTGTCTGACTGACACACGACAACCTCCCCGGACCCGGAAAGCATCACGTTCTTAGTCTAGTCATTGTGATATTTGTTCAGCACAGATCCTGTTTCTGGGTTACGTACACATGTACCTCGGGTATGTATATTGTGGATTGTGGCCAAATGCACGACTGTGCCTGGCTTAAGTTGTCCCGACATCACAGTTGGGATCTTACCCGTCATTGGATAACCAGCCCTCTTCAATGGCCACACTTCAGGTCACATATCGGGGAGGATGTAATATATGTCGCAAGAGTACTTCTCGAGCAGCCTGCAGCACACAGCAGTTTTATAATGTGTTACAATAAAAAAAAAAGGTGCACCACCCACATGCCGCAGCATCGGAAGTCCCCCAGAGCATGAGCCAAAACTACCACCGGACTACAAAAACTTGGTGCAACAAAAAAACGTTGCTGGTTCAGACACACTAGATTTATCTTCCCAAGATTACCAGCGGAAACTCAATGGGATTAATCCATGATTTTTATTCACAAAAACACACACACATACATACATACATGTACATTAGGGGTGTCGCGATATACCGGTATTGACGATAACCATGATATTTAATAAATGAAATATTGATATCATGTTACTAACACACATTATATTGTATTCACTAGGCGAAACTGAAGTTGTATACACTGCTGTCTCCTTCCGCTCCTAAAAATAAACCAAACCATTACATTTTTTCAAAAACTCCTCTCGGTTTTTCCATACCTTATTCATGTCACATATACAAGTGCTGGTCATATAATTAGAATATCATCAAAAAGTTGATTTATTTCAGTAATTCCATTCAAAAAGTGAAACTTGTATAATGTATACATTCATTCCACACAGACTGATATATTTCAAGTGTTTATTCCTTTTAATTTTGATGATTATAACTGACCCCAAATTCAGTATCTCAGAAAATTAGAATATTGTGAAAAGGTTCAATATTGAAGACACCTGCTGCCACACTCTAATCAGCTAATTAACTCAAAACACCTGCAAAGCCCTTTAAATGGTCTCTCAGTCTAGTTCTGTAGGCTACACAATCATGGGGAAGACTGCTGACTTGACAGCTGTCCAAAAGACGACCATTGACACCTTGCACAAGGAGGGCAAGACACAAAAGGTCATTGCTAAAGAGGCTGGCTGTTCACAGAGCTCAGTGTCCAAGCACCTTAATAGAGAGGCGAAGGGAAGGAAAAGATGTGGTAGAAAAAAGTGTACAAGCAATAGGGATAACCGCACCCTGGAGAGGATTGTGAAACAAAACCCATTCAAAAATGTGGGGGAGATTCGCAAAGAGTGGACTGCAGCTGGAGTCAGTGCTTCAAGAACCACCACGCACAGACATATGCAAGACATGGGTTTCAGCTGTTGCATTCCTTGTGTCAAGCCACTCTTGAACAAGACACAGCGTCAGAAGCGTCTCGCCTGGGTTAAAGACAAAAAGAACTGGACTGCTGCTGAGTGGTCCAAAGTTATGTTCTCTGATGAAAGTAAATTTTGCATTTCCTTTGGAAATCAAGGTCCCAGAGTCTGGAGGAAGAGAGGAGAGGCACAGAATCCACGTTGCTTGAAGTCTAGTGTAAAGATTCCACAGTCAGTGATGGTTTGGGGTGCCATGTCATCTGCTAGTGTTGGTCCACTGTGTTTTGTGAGGTCCAAGGTCAACGCAGCCGTCTACCAGGAAGTTTTAGAGCACTTCATGCTTCCTGCTGCTGACCAACTTTATGGAGATGCAGATTTCATTTTCCAACAGGACTTGGCACCTGCACACAGTGCCAAAGCTACCAGTACCTGGTTTAAGGACCATGGTATCCCTGTTCTTAATTGGCCAGCAAACTCGCCTGACCT
>JACXGI010009171.1:0-10549 GCA_016801175.1 Esox masquinongy
GGGGGGGGGGTTGGACGATCACCCTGTGGGACAGGACGGGTCCCTGGGACACGCCGGGAAAGATCAATGTCCTATTACATCGCTGCCTCACCAGGGGGATGCCTCTCTCCCTCCCCCCGTTCACACCCCACCTCTCTGGATCGATGTGGTCGTTTCTGTGGGACCATGATCCTCAGTAGGTGCTGATCCATGCTCTCCGTCGGTGCCTTTTTGGCGAGACTCCATGTTGTCATGATTCAAAATGAATGACGCTCGATCTGTTGATGAGTGCAGTCTTTAGGGCACTGCTTTCTCCTGCTACTCATGTCAGTGGAGGAACCAGAGTGTTCAGTATCATTTCGGTGGATGGAGATTCACAGGGGTTCGTCATTCCCCACAGAACCGGCCTGGCTTGTTGGAGTCCCATTTTATTGTCTCCCTCCCTCTCTCTCCTTTCATTACATTTTTTCTGTCTTTTCCTCTTTCCCTCTTTTCCCTCAGCCCGTCAACCATGCTTTGTAAAGTAGGAAAGTAGGAGATTAAGGAAGAGAGAGTGAGAGGGAGGGAGAGAGAACAGATTGGCGGGATGAAGTTAACCTAGATAGCAGGCGTGTTCGTTTGCAAACTGTCAATGTACAGTAGTCATAGAAGTTCAGATTGTCTTTGGATGTGTTAAAATAACAAAATGTTTTAAATTTCTCAGGAGATTTTGCATTGTGAAATTCATTTTTAATTCATATATTTATTTATGGGTGTATTTTTCTCCATTTTGTTCTGTTCTGTTTCACAGTTCACTGAATGGTGTTTTATGGTTGGGAGAGATCTGCTCTTACAATAGTATGATACTATACACGCTATTGGATGGATGGAGTGGCATTCTCAAATGCAATGAATCTTTACGGGGGATTTTTTGCGTTATTTTATTGGCCTTCTGCTGTATTGTTGCATTCTGTTGTGTTACTGTTTTGGAGAAGCTTTTGAGAGACCTGCATTGATGTGGCGTGTAGTTGAAGTCCCGGTGGTCTCTTGGTGGCTGGTTCTCCCCCCTCACATACACACACACCACTACACAGACACTGTTTCTCCTCCCTCAGCACATCTAGCTGCCGAGGTACTGTGTGTGTGTATGTGTGTGTGTGTTTGTCGCCTATGTTTAGCTAGCAGTTTGGAGAAAGCTAGCTAGGAACAGAGGTCAGCTTGTGAGTGTAACTGGTGCTGAGGCTCATCTGGACCACACATTATTAGAAGAGAAAGGGTCTGGATTGGGTCTGGTTTCTCTCCGTGACAGGAGATAGATCTATTTCTGTGATGCAGAGCTACGGCTGTGCTGTGATTTACCAGCATGGAGGAGAGAGGTGTTGTGAGAGAAAAGGAGGATTCCCATATTTCCCAGTGGATTTGATGAAGGGGGTGAGGAAGAATGGAGGAGGCGGAGAGGTATTCCTGATTGCAATATTCCCAGCATTCCTGGCGTCACGTTGAATCGAGCCATGTCAAATGTGAGATTATGGGCATGGAAAGTAATTGAATCAAGCTTGACATGACACATGATAGTACTAACTGAAAACTGAACAAAGGACAATATGTCAGACATGTGATTCCCGTTACTGATGGGTCCCACACATCTTGGCCATTCGTCTTGTCCTCCTGCTAGGAACTGTGCATGTAACTGTCACGGGAGTCATGAATAGACGCATCGACACTGTAGAGAAGGAACACCTGTTTTCCATTACAGATGGGGCCCCACACACCTTTCCTCTGCGGAGCTAGGAACTCCAAGCTGATTGGATGATGTCTTGTGGTCTGTTGACCAATGGTTCGCTACATGATCACTGACTAAAATTTTGATTACTGGAGAAACATGTAAGACCTAAGGAAGATTAACCTCTCGCTACTCATGCTAACACAGAATGTTCTTCTCTGACAAATGTGGTGGAATAGTCTCATAATTGCATGAATGCGGTTTGTATTGCAACCTAATTAGTGCATCCAAGACACTGATGTAAACGCTAATATTAAAATGACCCAGTCTGAAAGTGCTTTTCTGTGGTGCCTAGTGTTTTTCCTCTGTCTTAAGCCTGCAGGAAGATATTGTGATGACGACGCGCCTGGCGCTTTTAGGGCGCCACTACCTCCCACTTCCTGGTTAGGATACGCATGCCTGGCGTTAATTGACAAGGTAGTTCCCGAGCAGTCTGCTTCTCGTTAGGCCTTTTGACAAGGCTGTTGTAAATGGAGGCTATTCTATTAAAACTCACAAAGCTTCTGCCCCCCGCCACACCCCCGACGCCATCACTAGTCAAGGCTCAGCGATGGACCCCTAGTCATTCTATTGTCCCTGGGGCAGGGTAGAGCAAAGGCTTTCTGTGACAGATGCTGTAGTGTCTCCACTGTCCACCGAGGAGCACAGTAGAAGCCTCCACACCACCAACGTCTTTGTTCTTCTCCTCTCCTCCTCTTCCTCCTCTCCTTTCCACACCCAATGGAACAACTACCTAGTGCTGTCCCCCCCAGCCCACTAACACGCGCACGCGCACACACACACACACACACACACACACACAGAGACTGAAATAGGCTGACCCTTGTCCTCTGTGCCAGGAGGGTTCTCATGAGGGCGTCACTATGAAAGAAGAGGCGGGATGCCTTGGCTTCTCCGGGCCAAATGTCAAGCACTTAATTCAACCATTTCCACTTGGCTGGTTGCCTGTTTGTGTGTCTGTGCCTCTGTGAGTGTGCGTGCCCACAGGTAACCCTTTTTGGAGATCAATGCTCAAGCTCTGGACTCATCCTGATGTACCACTGAGTGATGTACAACAGCTCAGTATTAAATGAAGGCCCAGAGGTAACTCTCGTAAAAGAAACACATGGAGGTTCACAAAGGTCCAGTGTCTGTTGTTCTGAGTTCCACTCCCAACACTGGGTCGCGTCGGGCTCCAGGGTCGTCACTCCGGAGACGGATGGAGGGATAAGACCCGCCTCCACAACAGCTCCGTGCGCCCCACTTGGTGCGCACTGCTCTTTACCACGGCTAGGGCCCAAGGGGAAGTAGTGCACTTTGTAGGGCATGGAGTTCCATTTGGGAGACGGGGACTTTTGTTCTCCCTAGGACTCATCAAGTGCCAAATTGCTGCTATTCTTTTTAGGGGGGGTTTGGCAGAAGAGAGTCCAGCTGTTCAGTTTTAGTGTGGCAGCTCGCCCCAGGTGAAGTAGAGCCTGGTGGAGGAGTGACTGAGATGCGCGCACACACACACACACACACACACACACACACACACACACAATTAGGCATGCCGACCCTTCTCTAAACCCAACAGCTTTTGTCTCTATCTCACTTTCTTTCTCTGTCACGCATTCCCTCTTTCAGAGCGGAGGTTCCCCTCAGTTCAGCCTTCTGCCCCTGTGGCACGGCCGTTAGCGCGCTTTCTTCCCTTCTTTCTCTCCTGACGGCCGAGGCGGAATCCTAATCAGTGGCGGTGGACGTTCCCACCGTCCAGACAACATCCAGACAAAAGGAGAGTGACAGTGTGACAGTGAGATTTGACTCATCCAGGGTCTACCCATTCTGTTCACTCAGTTGCTCACTTACTTTCTCATTCTCACTATATGTCTGTAAGATGTGTGTGTGTGTGTGTGTGTGTGTGTATGAGAGAGAGTGTGGGCATTCGCTGGTAGTTAGCGGATGGTTGTGAGTATGAAGCTGTCTCCAGCCCACCTATGGGTTCTGCTCATGGGAAGGCTTGAGTTCGTACCCTCCTGTTGTTACTGCTGGCAATTTCTGCGTTATGTTTGTCCGTGAGTGACGGGGGGGCTGGCTTGAGCCACCATAACCCAATTGAGCCCATCGGTAGCCATTAGCGCGTTATTATCAGCCTCAGATGGAAGCTGGGTAAGTACAAGCAATAGTAATTATTGGGACGGGATTGTAGGAATGAGGAAATATGCCAAATGAACACGGGACGGAGAAATGCCTGTCCCCTGTGGTGACACGCTGCCGAGCCCTTCGTCTGCACACGGAGACGTCCGCCCGTGAGCTCCAGCAGAGGCTGTGGAACCACCGACACGTGGCCTGCTGTTGGACTCCTTCCAACATAGATTCTAGTGTCTGTGTGTTAGTCAGGACGGCCGTGACTGTCCTCCTTCATCTGCGGTCAACATCACGCCGCTAAACAGCTTATCACGCTTAGTTCAGTAGGAACCACCCCTCTTCCTCCTAAAGGGCCCTGGGACAAATCCATCCCTTCCTGGCCACAGATGCCCCTTTCCGTGGGCTGATTAGCCGAGCTAAAGTGTGCCGCGTTAGACTGCTAATCACTAAGCTTAGTTAAGCAAACTACTTTACACCAACACCTGAGCAATCTGCCTCTGCTCAATATGTTACCGTCAGAGGCTTCCCGTACTGTAGACAAGGTGGCACGCCTCTCTACGTACACACCTCAAATGATAGCTAGCATCTAGGTTCAACAGTACAAGGTTAAAAAAAAAAGATATAATCCAGCCTCCAGCCAGTTTATGCATAGATTTGACTACCACAGGTGATGTGTTCAATACTAATCCTGTAGAATCCAGCAGAGTGGTTTAATTAACAGTGGTTTGAATAATATTTAAATTTTCTAATATTTTCTTGTGGAATTATTACATTCTCTTATCCTGGTATTGTTGAACTCAGGCTATCGTAATTTAGCAGGCATCCACAGTGACTTAGAGAGCGAACACATTATCAGTCTTTTTCCTTTCTGGCCCCCCCTGTGGAAATCAAACCCACAGCCCTGGCATTGACAGTGCCATGCCCTATCAACCGAGCTACGTGGGACCGTAGATTAGCTGGTGCATACATCCTGTCTGTTCTCCTTACAGGCCAGCTATCTGGCTGGCGCTCACCTTTGGGCGAACTCTACTTTGACGTGCGAACATAGAGCTGAGCCCTGAAGTCGAGTGCGTAAACCCGGTGCTCTCTAAAGCTATCTGTTTCCTGCTCCAGGCACACGCATGGGAGGAGAGCTGATGACTTTAATGAATTCATGAGTCATCTTGGGGTGGAGTTATGGCCAGTGGGCCTCCATAACGGGAGAGGAGACTGCACAAGTGCCTGCGCTAGCTCTTTGGGACTAAAGAATGCACAGAGGCGCATGTACTCAAGTACGCTGTAACACACCCACGCGCACATGCACGGTAGATGGTTTATTGGAGGGTGGATTGTGCTTTCCGTGATATAAATAGCAGAGAAGCTGACACATGCAATAGACTCACCTCTGGGCTGGCACTCAGGGATGTGCAGCCGGACAAATGAGAGAGAGAGAGAGAGAGAGAGGGGACCTTGCAGAGAGAGGAAGGAACAGAGGGGAGGGAAAGATATTTAGAAACTGGGTCTTGGATGTGGACTGACACAGAGGAAAAGAGAAGCCCCTGGTTTTAAAAAACATGTTTAAGTGAAGCATATTGACCTGGCTGAAGGTGAAGAACAGTCATCTGAACCCAATAACAGCCCCGAAACCTTTTAATTACCCCTTAAACACATTAACAACCGCTCCCTGATTCATTATTCATGATGAGGAAAACATGGGGGGCTGGTTCCTCCCAGGAAACCAGACCCAAGTCACCTGACAGCTCCTGCTTTACAAGGCCCCGAAGAAATCCTCCGTGTCAGTGAAAGTGGTTTGGAACTGGGATCCCGGTCAAAAGACACACACTTTCCCTTTAATAAATGATGCCCCCGACGCCTCGGAGGTCTGTGAGGAACGAGGACAAATGGTCTTTCACAGACGAGTACCGCTATCTATTTTATGAATGAGAGGTTAAGCCGAAGGCCTCTGTACAGTAGTAAAATGTATGACGCACACAAGTTTGGACGCATGCGTGCACACACACACACACACACACTAACTACACACTTGCACTTCCTATCCGTTCCTGTAAATCTCCCCATCCAGTGACGTTAGAGGACATTAGCTAATTGAGATCTTGCTTGTGTCTCCGGTTAGATGTATTTTATCTAGTTTTTCTACTGAAACATTAGATGGCTCTATTGACTGTTAGTGGACTGTAAGATTAATGGTTGTTTTTACAGTACAGTTAACCCTTGTTTTTTTACAGTACGGTTAACCCTAGTTGTTTTTACAGTACGGTTAACCCTTAGTTTAATGCTGCTAATAAAAAAAAAGGACAAACCTGTTGACTTTCCCATTACAGTCATTATCTTTAGTCAGTAACAGCTCATTGGGTGATTCTAATGTATATTGTTTTAACCTACTGTGTGGGACACTGTGTTTGTTGAGACTTGCCTTGTTTCAAGGAAACCATACACCAGTAGTTTTCAAATCTGGACATGAAAGCCAGTTCCACTCCATTTTTTCATTGCAGCCTTCTAATCAGGCACTTATTTTTACCTTGGACACCAGGTGGGAGCAATTAATGGTTAGGTAGAACAGAAAACCAGTAGGCTCCGGACCTCATAGGGTAAGATTTGAATACCCCTGCCATACACAAGATAATCATGTGACCAGATATTTCGGGAGAGGTCCTTGTTTCATCTGCAACGGATGGGGAAGCCAAGAGGCAATGACAGAGTGACGCTTTGAATTGGAATGTTGAAACAACATCTGTCTCCCAGACTGCTGGTCCAAACATATTTATCGCTGATTATAGGGGTGCATTTCAGATACCACACCACCCCTTTCAGGGTCACTGGACTGACCCTGTCCCTGCACTCAACAGCCACTCTTTGGTTTGGAAAACCTGTGTTTTAGAAAGTGTTGTATTTCCTTGAATTCTGATGCTTTTGGGAGATGCACAACGTCCTGAAACAAATGTAGAAATATTTTTTCTTTGTTTGACGCATTGTTTGGGTTATTGCCCATTGATGGGTTATTATAAGACAAGCTGGGCCTAGACACAATACAAGCCTTTCCATCTTCATCTGACTGTACAGAAAGATCTGGTTTTACTGGCTTCTACCCAAATTGGATCACAGAATGCTGTCTAGCAGCAGGTGTAAATGGGGTCAACTGGTTTGTAGAGCTTACTTAAGCCGTGATAAGACCAGCAGATCAGTGTCAAAGAACTCCCAGGGATTGTGTGTGTGCGTGTGTGTGTGTGTGTATTGTGTTCACAGTATTTGTTCACGGTTTTCGGTTTGGTTTCCTTTTTCTTCCTGACCTTGAGTGTGGTCGTAGGACTGGCCGTGTTTCTTCTATTCCACTGGTTTTTGTTTTGCCTGAGATTGATCCTGGTAAATAATTAGTTTGACCTAGTCAGTGTATTCTATAAAATGAGGTTGGAGATCCGTTAACATCTGCCGTTCTAACTCCAAACTAGGGCCGACGAACACATGCATATTTACCGTGACACTCTGTTTCTATCCTGATCTCCTGTGATGTTACACTTTCGTGAGTTAACTCCGTCTCTATGCTAAGGCCTCCAATTAGCAGCAAGCCAATGACTCCTCTATGCTGAAATTTCCCTTCCTGGACAAAGACTGCATAATGAATATGCTTTTATTGGATTGGACTAAAGCAGCCTCTTAACATGCTGTATATTTGTATGCCACTTAGCAGACACTTCCATCCGACGTGACTCCCAGGCACAGTGAGGGCATACATTTGAATTTGCAGGGCTACGATCCCTGTGGGATCTCTGTTGCTAAGCAGAGAGAGTCACAGTCTTATTTCATTACGGAGGAAAAGAGGAAACCGTTCCAACATGAGAACTCACACCCCTGTCTGTGTGGGAGAGACACACTCACACATCCCTTCAACAGCCACTGCACGCTGAATTAGTCAATTCAGCTTCCGCCAGCTGTACACACGGATACATTTCCGTCGTCCTCTAGGAGACGTGTCCTGTGTTTCTCGTCCTGATGGTATCTAGGCCTACAGTTTGGTCTTCTTTTAGCGTACCCGGTCACAAAGTGGCTAAAATACATGTCTCAATGCTCCGCTGCCCGTGGACGATTTCTTCGATGGAATACAATGCACCCATTCACCTCCTGCCATTAGCTGTAATGAACATCCTCTGTCCACTGTGTCCGCCAACCCCCCCCCCCACAGGTTTTTCCATTAGCGAGACGGCATGAAATAGATCCTTCACACCAGATGACGGGAGATCTGAAGGAGAAGACAAGCTTTGGGGAGGCTGGCCGGAGGAGGGATCCTATCTTTTCATTTCCGTGGCTTGAGGTTTGCAGGGCCCACAGTTAAGTGAGTTACAGAAGCTGGTCGATTCGTCATAGTTATGGCAACCGTTGAACCGTAGTCCCCAGAGGAACACTCCGCAAATCCTCCTCCTCTACCCACGATGCACCATTACCCACGACACACCACCTTCTGGCTCATCAGCTTCAGGCTGTTGGGAACACTGGTTGACTTCTCTGTCTTATGGTCTCATCTGTGGAAGAGAGAGAGACAGAGAAAGGGAAGAGAGAGAGACAGACAGAGAGAGGGAAGAGAGAGATAGAGGGAAGAGAGAGACAGAGAGAGGGAAGAGAGAGATAGATAGAGGGAAGAGAAAGAGACAGAGGTAAGAGAGAGAGATAGAGAGAGGGAAAAGAGAGAGAGAGGGAAGAAAGAGAGAGAGTGAAGAGAGAGAGATAGAGGGAAATACTAGGCAGTCATTTATTATCATCAATCAATTTCATGTTTTAATTTTTCATGTTAATTGTTGCATGTTATCCAGGTTAGAACCCAGAACTATACTGCATGTTATCCAGGTTTGAACTCAGAACCATACTGCATGTTATCCAGGTTAGAACCCAGAACCATACTGCATGTTATCCAGGTTAGAACCCAGAACCATACTGCATGTTATCCAGGTTAGAACCCAGAACCATACTGCATGTTATCCAGGTTAGGACCCAGAACCATACTGCATGTTATCCAGGTTAGGACCCAGAACCATACTGCATGTTATCCAGGTTAGGACCCAGAACCATACTGCATGTTATCCAGGTTAGAACCCAGAACCATACTGCATGTTATCCAGGTTAGGACCCAGAACCATACTGCATGTTGTAATGTTCATTTTCGGCCTGCTGAGGGTGCGTAGTTATTGGATGGGAATGGTGTCTTGGTACTGGGCCTTTTGGCCAACAACAAGTTGTGTATTTGCTGTTACAAGTGTAGCAAGGCTACCCTGCCATTCCAATTATACAAGGTTTTGCTACACACCAACGTTTTTGCAACGGAATCCAACAAATGAGTACACGCCTGACTTCTTGTGCAGTAGAAAACCTAGATGATTAAGCATTATGCTTTTGTTAGGCAACATTAATGGGTCTGAGAGTGATTATCCCTCAAACCTCTGGACTGTTGTCACAGCAGGGACACCACCCTGACCTGCTTATCCTCTGTGCAACAATGTTTGTTGTTCTTGTTGTTGTTGTTGTCTCAAAATCTCACAGATCATCTGTCAATGTGACACATTTATGGCCCACAAAATAATTCGAAAGCCACACCCTCAGTCCCACACATGCCTACTTTACAGGATGGCATTATCCTCTCAGGGGGTAGGGGGAGATAGAATAGTGGGTGAGGCCGGAAGGGAGAGAGAAAGGAGAGAATGTAGAGGGAGTGAGTGGGAGAGATAGAGAGAGAGACTGATATGGAGAGAGAGAGAGAGCGAGAGAAAGAGAGAGAGAGAGAGAGGGGTAGAAAGAAAGACAGAAAGGGTTTGTATTAAATCTAAATGGTAAGGCTTATCTCCCACTAAGATGGGGTCATTACTGGTCCAGGGATGCAGCAGAGACCTGGATGGCTTATAGATTAGAGCTGAATCCCAAACTTTTTTTATATATAATAAGAGGATTTGAAGAGTTATGCAGTATTGCACCAGATTTTTATATGCATATAACATTTCACTGGTATATATTTTTTTAATTAACATATAGCTTTAGTGTAATGGATAGATATGATCTTTAAAGGAGGCCTATTGTAGAAAAACAAAGAAGCCCTAATGCAACAGTACATAACATTTCAGGTGGTCCATGTTTCAACGCACTGCCACTGACCTAGCGTCAAGTCTGTTTCTCTGTGGCAAAACCTCATTCCACTCCTATCTCTGATTCTATTTCTGAGTCCAGATTAGGTCCCCACCATCTCCCGGTCTGTTTTTCCATGTTCTCCTGTAGATGTGATCATTCCAGAAGGAGCTGAAGGCCTTGGAACAACCTGGTTCCAAAATGTCACTGTAATTATCAGTGGACATGTCTGGTCCTTCTCCCCCTCTCTGCCCCTCTCCCCCTCTCTCTCCCCAGCATTCCCCCTGTACTGTTAGTCTAATACCAGCACTCAATGTGAGGGAGTAACTTAATATACAATGGCACCCTGAACCATTTAACAACCAGCATGCCGACGGTAGGGTCTGTACACCCTTGCCCTCCTCCATCCTCCTTGCTCCTCTTCTTCTCCAACTGCCCTCCTTTCCAGCTGACTTTCAGTCTCCATGAATCCCTCACAACTAATTCTCTCTGCTGGTTTGTCCTGCTGGTCTCGGTGTCCAGTCCAGATTCCGTTGTGTGGTGTTGGTGTCCCCGGGTCTGTTTGGGGTCTGAGAGGTTTTAGTTCCGTCTGGATCCTGC
>JACXGI010009171.1:10649-23691 GCA_016801175.1 Esox masquinongy
TGTGTGTGTGTGTGTGTGTGTGTGTGTGTGTGTGTGTGTGTGTGTGTGTGTGTGTGTGTGTGTGTGTGTGTGTGTGTGTGTGTGTGTGTGTGTGTGTGTGTGTGTGTGTGTGTGTGTGTGTGTGTGTATGTGTGTGTGTGTGTGTATGTGTGTGTATGTGTGTGTATGTGTGTGTATGTGTGTGTATGTGTGTGTATTTGTGTATGTGTGTATGTATGTATGTATGTATGTATGTTTGTGTGTGTGTGCATGTCTCTGTGTGTGTGTGTCAGTATTATCGAACTGGGCAATACATTGATTTTACAGTTGGTGTGTTAAACGAAATGTCATCAGGTCTGAAGTACCCTTGCTCTCCTATAGCTGTAATTTGAGTTGCCAATTGCACATCCTAATGGCGGCCAAAAATGACAGTTGAAATTAGTGACGGCTAGCCTGTCTCTGTGTATGAACATGTGGGATTCAAACCAAAGGGCAATGGACTACCGCCCTGTTGGTTTTTACTGTGTTGTGAAGCTATTGGTCTTCGACACAGTTATTCTCATGAGGCTTGACAAGGCAGTTATTTGAAAAGATCAAAGATCTCTTTTGATTTTAATGCAACTGGCATCTTTAAGTAGTGGTCATCTTTTCAATACTGTTCAAATTAAAAGACTGCTCAAGACTTTTTGCTAAAATACATGGGTCATGTCCAGATTGTTGGATCTTAATTAGAGATGTTAGTGTCTAAACGCCAGCCCCAATTCATTCATAACCTCTTCCAGCTCACGCAGAATTGCATTCCCACCTCCAACTCTCAATGTTCTCTCTTTCTCTCCCTCACCTCTCTCTCCCCTTTTCCTTTTCTCTCTTTCTCTCTCTCCTTCTGCCTCCCTCTTTCTTTCTCCATACCCCTCGCTCCCTCACCCTCCACCCCTCCCTCCCTCCGTCCCTCTGTCCCCCTTTCTCTCTTTATCTCTTTTCTCTGTAATTTCTCTCTGTAATAACGTTAAAGGAGAGTGTGGGCGGTGTTACATCTCTGCCTGTCACTCATTTATAAAGCCCTCTGCGCTTTCTGACAATCGTATCCGTGGCAACGGGTGATGACTGTATTCCCTTATAAAGCCATGCCTCTGATCTTCTTCCAAACTAGCCAGTGATGGGACACGTCGTATGCTGGTGGTTTGTGTGAAATGCTGGGGGGGGGTCAACCATTGTATGCTGGGAGTTCCAGGGAACCTGTGTCTGCTGGCATGGCTTTGTGCAATACCCAAACAGTATGGTGTTGTAGCTACCCTGGAGGTTGTGTTCATTCTACCTTAAAGCCTGACCTTAGAGAGTAACGATGCAGAGCAGGAGAAAAGAGCAGAATAGAGTGACGCCTGATGAGTTCTGTCTCATCTAACAACGATGACAGCTGTCAATGGAAGGTGATTTAATGCCTACCATGCCAACGGTGGGGGCGTGTTGGGTCTTCCAACTTCTAGCGTGCAGGTGTGCAGGGAAATCTCATGAGGATTCTAATGTTTGTTGAATATTAAACCAAATTTGTGTGTAAGCCGTGTGTTTGATCTCTTGCCCTATCTCTCATATCTCATTCTCTCTTTCTCTCACTTTCTCTCACTTTCTCTCTCTCTTTCAACTTATTGGGAATGGTTAACATTGTTACATTTCCGACGCAAGTGAATAATAAAGGACTCTATAAACAACAGCGAAATAAAAAAAAAATGTAAATTAGGATACGTTAGATTCAAGTGTTGTTTTTTTTGGCAAGCCCTTTAATTCCATCATGTCTGCAGTAGTTCTAAAAGCGTCTGGCAGCAAAGCCCTAATCAACGGCACCCGTTCTACGCCGTTCTACTTCATACTTAATGCTGCTCTTCTCACCAGAACGTCACAAGGATCAACATGTCTTAGGGCTTTCTCACTCACCTGATGAACTCAGTTAGTGTTGCAGCGTGCCATGAGACAAGGAACTCCCTCCTGATGATGTTTCCCCACAAACCTGCCAACGCTTGCCAATTTCCATCGCCCATGGGGCTTCCCATCCCCTCATCAGCCAGCTGCACAGGCACGCTTTTAACCTAGATTGTGGTGGTCACCTTGGGGCTACAGCGTTATGCCTGAAATTCAAATGTTATATTACCATCAATTTACAGTGTTCTGACTATGTGGGAAAGGTTAAAGTATGAATTGCAACAACAGCTACTGGCATAGAGCCTTGGCTAACCTCTGCCAGGATAGCAACGTGGACACAACTCTGTGGTTGAATAGGATCTCTGTGGACACAACAGTGGTTATCTCTGTCCACAGCCTGAGCTTATAGTGGAGAGATAGAAAACGGAGATAGAAGAGCCCACCTCAAGGATAGGTCATGGTATCTGATCTGTGTGGGAGGAGAAGAGGGGAGCAGGGGTGGACGGAGATGATATGGAAGTTGGAAAAGAGTTGAGATTGGGTAGAGTGAGGGGCCTGATTTGATATAGACAGGAAGTTGGTAAGGAAGCTGGGTGGATTCATATTCTGGGTGATATTCGTGAGCTGTTCAACATGTATGGAAACTGAGTTTGTTCTACTTGTGTGTGTGTGTGTGTGTGTGTGTGTGTGTGTGTGTGTGTGTGTGTGCTGGTGCGTGCATTAGGAGCTCTGTTCGCCGGTTGGTCTGTGTGTTGAGTGATGAGCGAGTCTCATTACAACACTATAACAAGGTACCGTGGCTCCCCCCTCCTCCCATGGGCTTCCCCCTCACCTGTCTCACCCCCGCCACTGATACACAGGCAATATCAGCAGCCTTTTGTACAAAACCAGCCAGAAGAAGAAAACAAAGGGATCTATAAACACACGCCCGCGCACTGTATACACTGTCTATGAATAGAAATAGGAGTCTAATGAGTCAACAGCAGTTTCTGAGAGATAGAAATAATCCACCTGTCTCACGAGGCTTCTCAAGTACCCCCTGTGGAGGTGGTGAGGACGATTGCTTCATCAGATTGAAGAAAACAGATGTTCTATGAAAGCGTAACCGACATCCAGCTTTAACACGACGTTGTACTGCGTTATGATGACTTACAAACAGTGCTGATGTAATCACCTGGCTTGGTCTGGCACCCGTTTACCCAGATATGGGCTATTGTTACTTCTTCTCCCTCTGTTTTTCTCAGAAATGGCTTTGTCTCATTAACAGACAAAGACCAGCATCAGCGGAAAGATACCCGGGGAGGGAGAGTGAGAGGAGAAAGGGAGGGAGAGGTCAAGGAAGTGAGAGAGGAGAGAGGAGACAGGAGAGAGAAGGAGATGGAGTGAGAGGGATAAAAAAGAGAGTGGGAGACTGGAGTACCCTGTAGTTACTCCCCTTTTACCCCGTAGTTACTCTCCTTTTCTCCTTTGCCGGGGAGGCGTAGAGGCAGAAGGTTCCATTTTAACACAAGCCCTGCTGGGGGAGAAGGGGGAGGGAGGTAGAGAGAGAGGGGAGAAGGGGGAGGGAGGCGGGGGAGAGAGAGGGGAGAAGGGGGAGGGAGGAACGGGTCAGTGGCTGCTTTTGATCTCTCACCTGCTGCGAAGACTTGGCTTAAATGGTGAATTTCTTGCTGACGGGCCTATTCTTTAACCTGAACTGGCTAGGAGGCTGGGGGCTTGATGGAGAGCAGAGGGCTTCAGATAGGCTAGTTTAAAGAGGTGCAGTCAGGGTTTATTCACTGTGCTGTGCAGGGCATCCTCAATCTGTTTCGCTCTCTCTTTTCCTCCCTCCCTTCATTCCCCGTTCTCACCACCACCAAATGTTTCCAGCACAGCTGTATTTCTATGTCTATTTGTGCCTGAGTATGGCCTCGCATTGTGTCTATGAACACAGAGGAACCATTAAAACACAGAACCCTTCTTGTGTTGCGCTTCCTGTTTGGCTGGCAGCCTGGATCGCTTTTTTAGCGAAACACTCCAGGTCACCTACTTTCCTTAGGAGGCTGCCGATGCTGAAACCCGATTGATTAGATATATTCTGATACACCTGCATTTAACATTTTACTCATTTAACAGATTCCCCCAGAGTGACTAACAGTAACTTCACTCATCTTACGATAGTTACGTGAGAAGAGCACAAATCGCATTCCACTTGGGGGTTGGTTTAACGGTTAACACCTCTGCTTTCAGCCCTCTGTGTCTACATTGGCAGGAGTCCTGATCCCGGCAGTATCTCTGATTGAAAGTCATTCAGGGCCTCATTTCCGACTCAGCTCTCATTAGAGTCAGCGTGCTGCTCCCAGTGTTGACGTCTTTTCAGGCGGTGATTGCGAGGGTCAGTGGGAGGCTTCTGGGATAACCACAGCAGCAAGGGAGGGGAGAGAGAGAGATGAGTTCAGGGACGTGTCAGACAGCAGATACGCTACCTAAAGCTGCAGCAGACCATTAACGGTAGTCTGCCTGACTTGATTCTGTTGCCACCGTCTTGTCGCAGTGCCTGAACTCATGGTCGCAAACGCCAGTGACACATTTTAATGCCCAAATCCGTGTGCTCTATTGAACGCCAAGCGCTGCTCCCAAAAACAGGTGCCCCGCTAGCTACCCAGCGTTGACCTGCAAAATGACCTCACCAGCCCCGCTGCCTGACGTTCGCACGCTCACAGTACACGATGCTGCCCGTTTCAAGAAACAATAGGGCGTTTGTCTTGAGAGTTTCATTCATTTGCATGCTTTTGTTTGGCTGTTTCCCTCGTTTGTCCTGTGTTCTTTGCTGCCGGTAAAAGGCGGCTTCTTTCCTCAAAGGTTGCCAAAATGCCACAAGGCACGGTGGGGCATCATGGGCTTTAGAGAGATCCTACCCAGGGAACGTCACGACTGAGTATCCGCATAGGATCCACGCTTCCTGTGGTATTAGGTTTTGTGGTTTGGCCTGGACGCCCTTTAACAATATGGGGAGATTCGTGTGCAGTCCATGTGTGGTTGTTTGGTGTGCAAGCCTGTCTCTGTTCTACGAGTTGAAACGAGCCGTTAGAGGGGCGCTGGTTCGCGGCCCAGGTGGGACCGGCAGAGAGTTGTCGGTACCAGGCCTTGCTACAGCCCTATGAAATCATGCCAAATAACAGATGTTTCCTACCATTGAGCCTGAACAAAACAACATAGTTCCTCCAGTGGCATAGGGATACACACCTGATTTAGTGTCGTGTTGAAAGCAGTGTTTATTACATGACCAGTTTACGTTAGTGAATTCAGTGCCTGCATTTTTAATGAGCTATACTCGCGCTAAGCAGATCGGCGGTGTTTTGCCCAAGGGTTCAATAAATATTCAATCTGAGGTCTTACTCTCACAAACACTCGCTGAATAGGAAATATTGTTTACCCTCAAAACCCCCACTAAAGCACTGGGGTTATAACAAGGTACCGACTGGGGTTAATCCTCACACCTAGAAGATTTGCAGTTTCTGTATTAAGAGACAGACAGCGACATGACTATTTAAATAATATGGCCACAGCAGTAGCAGTTGTCCGTCTATAAAAAATAGATAAACCAATTCCCTGAAAAGCTGGCCAATTCCCTGACCAATATGGAGTCAGTCTGTCTCTGGTGAAGCAGCTTGTCGCTTCATTCACCCTGTAAAGCGGGAATCAAAGAAGTGGTGGATTCATTCGGCTCAAAATGTAAGACTGTAGCCAGCAGCCCCATATTGCATCCACCAACCTCCTCCAATCCACCCCACATCACACCCTCTCCCCCCGTCCTGGCTCCATCCTATCATCCAGCTCTCTCAGGAGTACTTAGGGCATTGTGGGTAATTCCCTCCCAGACCACCGAGACAATTACATTACAACCTGAAAATCCCAAAACACATTGTGGTTCAAAAATGACTGTGTATACCTTCAGAATAACCACCCTCTACCGAACTGGACACAGCCACACACACACACACACACACACACACATACTTATATTACTATAATTGTGAGGAATTGTTAGGGACTAAACTGTTTATTTTATCTTAGCTATAGAACTATACCTTGCCCAATAACTAATCCCAACCCCAAATCTCAACCTAACCTTCTGGTCCTTATAAGTATTTTAATAAACGTACACACACAGAGTAATGAACGGTTTTCCTCAGATGGATTCTGTGTAACTCTTGTAACGTGACTACTCAGGCTTGAGCACACCATTATTAACCAATTAACTTCGCCATTGTTACCCTACAACGGAGGATATTTCTGTTTGTTTGGGTTTAAAGAGGGATCTGTGTGTTGTCTAGGGCTTATCGCGCCAGCCAAGTGTTGTTGCTCCGTTTATTTGTTTGTTTGATTTGTGTTCTGTTGCAGTCTTCTCCCGGCCGAGATGGGCAATAAGATACGGCAGCCAATTAGAATGGTTTACTGAGCATAGAGTCAGTGACATCAGTTTATGATGAATGCCTTGCAGATCCTTCCTTCTGCATTCGAGCAGTGTTATTGTCTGATTGGTTCCTACTGCAGGTACATGTAGCATGGAGGTTATCAGCAGTCTTAGAGAAGTTACCGGAACTGAGTCGTGTTTCTGACAAGAATAACCGACTCGCCCTGGCGAGACAACCTCGTTGTCCCTGAGATGCCATTTGGGACGTTCTTCCAGATGACACAGTGGGGCCGGCGTCATTGGCTGATCCCACGCGGTGTCCGTAAAACCTTTTGTTTGCATGCGCCCGTGCAAGTTGATGTGACTGTCCCCAGTTTCAGTCGCCCCGGCGCGGCCCACTCCTAATGGAGTTCACCCGCGTAATGACATTATTCTGATTGAAAGGCAACGATGGGCAGGGAAGCAGTGGAACACCTCACTGTGCAGAGTGATTGGCTTAGCGGGGCACACCTGTGATTATGTGTGCAGGCTGGCTGAGCTTTGTGTGACAATGGGTTTGTTTTGGTGTTCAGCCAGGTGCTCCTGCGTAAGAGCCCCTGCTGTATGGGCATAAGACACCCCCCCACCCACCCCCCGACCTTTATCAAGGCTGTATACATGCACATACTACTACACCACCCTGCTGAATTGCCCATTTGGGATCGGTTGCAGGTGTGTGGCGTTCTGTGTACAGGCTCACGTCTACATTATGTATAGACAACGTTGTCTTTAGACGACAGTGTGTTCAGGCTAAATTGAGTTACTGGGTGTTCAGGTTAAAGGGGGTTCAGGTTAAAAGGTATTCAGGTTAAAGGGTGTTCTGGTTAAAGGGTGTTCTGGCTATGTTAAGTATGGTAAGACTACAATGCATTCAGGCTATAGTATGTAAAGACTGGAGTGTGTTCAGGCTACAGTGTGTTAAGCTTTGGAGGTGTTCAGGCTTGTTTTTGTTGCTTTGACATGATTCTTCGCAATGAGGCTGGGAGTTCAGGACTATGGTGAATAGGGCCAAAACTCCAGAGATTACCCATGACTCCATTAGGGTTCAGAAAGCCAGTGAATATCACTGCAATAGATCCATCCCTCGGCCAGCCAGCTAGGCCATGAAATGATACTTTAACATTAAATATTAACACAGTTATTGTCTGACAACGGTGCTCTCCAAAAGAGTAATGTGTTCTTGGAGAGTAGATTTGTCATTTCCCATTCATGATGTCAGCCGGCTACTGGCTGAAACAAACAACAACAGACGCTGCCCTTAACAACCCCTTCCAACCCCCACACGAAAAACTGTTCAGTGACTGCAAAGGAAATGGAGACTAACCATTGTAAGCCTTACGGTCACCTTGAATGATCCGAAGGTCTAAATGCGCTGCATCAACACTCGCGTAGCACACTGGCGGTGGAACACGCGTGTGAAATGCCAACACGTTTCTTCTGTTCTCAGTAATGGTGTGGCGTCTGCCATGGAACGTGCAGTGTGACTGAGGTCCCGGTTCCTTGTTCAAGCCACTAGTCAAACACCGGTCCCTGTTCCTCCCCCTCATTAGAACGCTGACCCCCCCCCCAACAGGCAGGTGCACCTGCGTAGCGGCACTCCCCCCACCCCGCTAATTCACAGCAGTCATTAGGCCAGGGTGCACAACTGCGAGCATTAATATTTCAATAACAGCCGTATGCTAATGCTCTCTATGTTAATGTCCCTTAGTACAGTGGGAGCACGGTCGGCACATTTGAAGATGTTCACGGAGCCCAAGCAGCACGCGCGCTGGGAGTTATGAATATTAAAAAGAAAGAAGAAATCAATCAGCAGAAGTCTGAAAGAGATTCGCATCTACAGGGAAACTGAGGCTCCTACAGTAGTGTGTATATATATATATATATATATATATACACGTTCTTATCGACATATATATATATATATATACGTTCTTATCGACAGCACAGTACGTTACTGTTTGATGATCTTGTGCGGTTTCACGCAAACAAAGAAATGCACTATGCTGGAGAGAATAGACTTTCATCTGATCTTGTCCCTCGCCTCTGCAGATGTGAATGTTGCATGCTATGCTTGCTAGCCGTGTTTGATTCACTAGAATTGGGTGAGGTGACCCTGTTTAAAACACCCAAACGGACACTTGGACACACACAAACACACAAACAACGCCCCCTGTAGCAGCACTGAACAAGCTCACTGAACCGCCCTTAGCCTACCATTAGTGTGGTGTGCCGGCTTTATGAACATTTACAAATATTTAGCAAAGGAACCATTTCGGCTTGGTATCAGGGACTGTTGAACGTTGTGGAACAGTGACTTCAAACAGAACTGAGTTTCAGAAGTCACAGTAAATGACTAATGGGCTTGGAGAGCCTCACAACGCAGACAATTAAATATTTCAGTATAACACAGCTATTTGGGTATACTTTGTGCAAAAAGTCAAATGCCAAAAACAGAAAAGGGCAGAATTATTAATTTATTTTTAAACAAATATGCATATAAAATGTGTATATGCATCCTAAAATAAATCTAAGATTACACAGTATCTGAAACTTTCCAAGCTGTTCTCTCTCAGTTGTACATGATGTTTTGTCCACATGATTGGACAAATGTGGTTAGTTCACAATACAACATGCTGGCCTATGACTTGACATGTACTGCGAGGAAAATCAGATCTCACCTATCACAGAAGTGTTTAGTATCATCCCCGGTTGGCCTGCGCGGTCCTAATGATGTGATTTCTGTCCGGCCACTTTAGGGTGTTAAAATTATATTGTGGTAACATTACAGCATTACAACAAAAAGTTGGAATGTCTGAATTAAATAAGGGACACTGTTATTTGGTTGTGGGATGCAGGACGTAGGGGTGAAATGCAGACTGGCGGAACACCTTATAATTTGTTTCTTTTTTATTATGGCCCAGATCACCGCGGAGTTGATCTGTATAAGTGAACCGGTGAAGTTGGTCAGTCAGCCTTCTTCTGTTCTCCTCCCGCACAAACTGACCTCCTTAGATAGCATTGTAGCCACGCCCACCTCCACGATTCAGCGCTGCAGACACGCCCACCTGCGCTTTGCAGGCTTTCTAGCCACGCCCCCTTTATACATTTCCTTCCCACTCCGGCCGTCCCTTGGTGCTGCTGTACCCATCTGGTCTGTTTACAGCAACAAACGTGGGGTGGGGGAGGCTCCCCGGAGCCTCGCAGGATCCTGAGAACAATGCCACTATATACATTTTCACACACACAGTTTCAAATCCACCCTGCCATAAACATGCTACGCTCAGAACTGACTTTCAACGCATTCTCTGTCAAACGAAACACACAAACGCCCACACTCATGCATGCACCAACACCCTCCAACACACACCCAGTGTATGTGTGCGTGTCACACACCCAGTGACACGCACACATACAGTCAAACAAATACACACCGGCACAGGTTTACCCACAAGGGAGGAAAAATCTGTTTGATATGGTTGTTCATGTTCCAGATCTATGTTCTATTGAGCATTACACACTATATAGATCCCCTTAGCTAGCTCGCTTGGTAGAAACGATACGGTGGAAAACGTGTCGCGAAGATCTGTTGTTTGTTTGTGTTAGTTTCCCTTTTTTATTGATAAACCGAAAACGTTAACAAAATGTTATGCTAACAAAACCTCAGAAAACTGCAGGAGTTAACGCCACCCGCTGTTCTACAGACTCACGGCAGTGATGTTTGGGCTACTGTAGCTGACGTTCTCATCCAGCTTCATACACGCGGTTTTTGTTTTGATAATGTTGTTATTGTTTAGAGAAAAGCAAATTCATGTAAAAAATGTGGTTGTATTTTCCATGTACGATACGATTAGTATATTTGAATGTGTGTGTGTGGGTATGTGTTTTTGTATGTGTGTGATTATGTTTGTGTGTATACGTGTGTGTCTTCCTTTCCTTCCCCCACATAGTGCGGGTGTTACGATGAGAGTCAATTCCCTCGGGCTTTAGGCTGAGAAACAGACACATGAGGACATATCCTTCCAAGATAATTACATTGTTTCCAAATCCCCAAATAATAACAACAACAAAAAAATATAGACATCTAAGTCTGCAGTTCAAAGGGTTTTTGTGTATCGGTTTGGAGTACACGCTCACCATCTTGAAGTTCTTTACTGTCTGGTGGCTTATTATTAGATAGTGATGTAATACATATTGTAAAGTATGTATCACATGGCTGATATCTTAGTGTTAGATATTGATGTAATAGAGAATGTGAAGTATGTATCACATGGCTGATATCTTAGTGTTAGATATTGATGTAATATATATTGTAATGTATGTATCACACATATGTTGGAGTGCAGGAGGGACCCTTAAGAAGCTGCTCTGCAATCAAGAGCAATAATTTATCAATTAATGTTGAAATAAGTTGCACCCACACACACACACACACACCCACACACACCACTGGTTAAACGATTGTCAGTGTTCTAACACGTCTATTCCCCTTAAAACTCAACACAAAGCAAGTTACACTTTGGTCTTTCATTGTTCTCATCTTGTCAGGGACTGATTTACACCTGGAACACCAGATGGTTTCACATCATCAGGTAGAAATGAAAACCAGCTGGATGGTTCGGGACCTTGTAGGGTATCAGAACATTATGTTACAATTTCCCTTTTGCAGGATGTACTAGGCATAGTTTACAGTATATCTTTCCATTGGGTCTTTTGCTGGAAGATGTGTTTTTAAAGGAAGGTAAAAAGCACTAATTTGGTAGGACGATGGACGTTATCTTGATAAATGTTTCATAAAAACCACTGTGCGTCTGCAAATTCCTTCATTGGGGTACAGTGTTTCCCCTACTTTTTTCCCCAGCAGAGGGGAGGGGGGTTGTGGGCTGACACGCAAGCCGACACACCAGCATCAACGACACAAAAGGCTTGATGCGTGAAATACTAAAATGTCCTAAAATGTCAACTTTATTTTCCTAACATTATTTGACGATACTGTCTTAACATCATTCCCAAAAAATAACCTAAGTACTCCCCCTCAATTAACCATTCTCTAAAACTGTTCATGAATCACCTCCCAGACTTCTAATAAAAGCCACTGGCTACTAACTTATGAGGCAATATGAATTCCATGTATGGTATAGTGTGTTGCATTGGGGGTTAAAGAGGGGGTAGAAAATAATGTTTTGCTGAATGTAGCACACAGTGCCAAATGCTTTCACGTTATATTTGTAACTTTACAAACTACTGAGTATTTCATACAATACATTCACTGTGGCACTGAATAGTTGTTCCGCAAAAAGTATCGCTTGTACATTACTGTGGGAGGATGGAAAATATAGTGTGGCTGGAATTATAACACAATCCCGCTACAAAGCTAATGAGCACAAGCAAATTAACAGCAATAATAACATCAAAATAAGATTTTTTTTTTAAATAAGACCATATTTTATGTTAGATATGTTCTCTACATTAACTTAAGCTCTAACCATTTCTGAGTGTGCTCCATATTATGATATTCTTTAACTTATGATTAGTATTATTGAAATAATAATTTTGTTTACTTAAAAATTTTCCCACAATACACACTATATAGACACACCACAGACTTTTATTTTGAAGGCAAAATATGAAAATGGGAAGTCTTATGGTTGCTGCCAAATGTATAAAATGTTTCACTGCAGACTTTAATTTTATCAGCAAAATACAAAAACCGGAGGTCTTATTGTTTGCTGCCGAATCTCTAATATTTCTAGCATGATGCTAAGCTGATTCGAGTTGTGGCAGTTGGTTAGCTAGCTTGTTTCTTACCTTTGGTTGTCGCTCAGATGATGGCTACCTTCTTTGTATCAAGGTCACAGCCACTTACTGACAGTTCAACACAAACACGCGTATGCACAGACAGCCATTTACAGTGGATATAAAAAGTCTACACACCCCTGTTAAAATGCCAGGTTCTTGTGATGTAAAAGAATGAGACAAAGATAAATCATGTCAGAACTTTTTCCACCTTTAATGTGACCTATAACGTGAACAATTCAATTGAAAAACAAACCGAAATCTTTGAGGGGGAAAAATAAAAAATAAAAAAAACACAATAACCGGGTTGCATAAGTGTGCACACCCTTAAACTAATACTTTGTTGAAGCACCTTTTGATTTTATTACAGCACTCAGTCTTTTTGGGTAGGAGTCTATTAGCATGGCACATCTAGACGTGGCAATATTTGCCCACTCTTCTTTGCAAAAGCGCTCCAAATCTGTTAGATTGCGAGGACATCTGCTCTCTTCAGATCACCCCACAGATGTTCAATTGGATTCAGGTCTGGGCTCTGGCTGGGCCATTCCAAAACGTTTATCTTCTTCTGGTGAAGCCATGCTTTTGTGGATTTGGATGCGTGCATTGGGTTGTTGTCGTGCTGAAAAGTTAACTTCCTCTTCATCTTCAGCTGTCTAACGGACGCCTGAAGGTTTTGTATCAAAAATGCCTGGTATTTGGAACTGTTCATAATTCCCTCCACCTTGACTAAGGCCCCGGTTCCAGCTGAAGAAAAACAGCCCCAAAGCATGATGCTGCCACCATCATGCTTCACTGTGGGTATGGTGTTCTTTGGGTGATGTGCAGTGTTGTTTTTGCGCCAAACATACCTTTTGGAATTATGGCCAAAAAATTCAACCTTGGTTTCATCAGACCATAACACATTTTCCCACGTTCTTTTGT
>JACXGI010009172.1:5851-31299 GCA_016801175.1 Esox masquinongy
CCCCCCCCCCCCCCCCCCCCGGGACAGTGAGGCATAACAACGCGTCAACTCGACCCCCATATTCACGTAGGTTTGAATCACATCAAAGGACCTTGTCACCGGATTATTTAGTCATGGGTATTTACCATACACCCACAAGTTGCTTCTCTTGTCGTCATTATTGTCCAGAGAAAAGAGCTGCCGTCAAAAGAACACGGCCCCTCAGTCTCAGCCATTGAATTCAGACTGTAGCAATGAAGGTTGGAGACAATCCTTGACTGGATTCAGGACTTAAAAAAAAAAAAAAAACGGCGAATTTTAATGAATCAAAACGGACTCCAAATGAACAGAACTAGTTATGGCGAGCCAATTTCCCCCCGCTGAGCTGTGAAAGGATGACATTGTGTCATTCAGACATTTAGGACTTTGATGTTTCATTATAATCATCAAAAGCACGTAAAGGATAAAGGCATAAAGCACAGAAGCGTGGCCAAGTCAGACAGGTAAATTGGCATGCGTGTCACACCCAAAACATACAAAGAAGTAATTAATAATTACAGTCTTTGAGTGAATTCACAATTTAGTCATGTGGACGTGGCTTGTAATATAAAGTAGGCAGACAGGCACCGAAGCGTTCAGGTACCGTTCCGTTACACGTTAGAGTGGGCCAAACAAGTGATGACTCTGAAGCTCGGTCTGGTCGTCCTTGTCATAAATGACCACCCACCTGGGCCTCATGGTCAGGAGTCTTGGGTTTGTAGGAAATGGTGCAAAATAAAAAAAACAGGGAAAAAAACACCCAGTCAGTAGACGACTTCGGATTTAAAACAGTTAGTCAACGACGGAGTTTAAAAGATAATGGCAAAGAGTCAGGCGAGCTAATGGCACAAATGGCATTGCAGTACAACACCGGCGCACCAAACGGCCTCATCCGAACAAAGAACCGGTACTAGCTGGATGTACCAGATGAACTGGCCGAGAGATTGAATACGCGCCATAGCCTCTTTGATGTCAGTCCTATTCCGCCGTGTTTCAACATGGAGGCTATTTTCTGGATTTCTACTGCTGATGTTAGCAAAGCTGTCAGACTCCTAAATCTCCCACTGAGGATATATAGGCAGTAAAATGTCATCTTACCATTTCTGAGCATGTTTACACACTCTGCTGGATCAATCCTTACTAATTTGACAAGCCATTATCATATCCCTCCAAAAGCCTGCCCTTAATGACTCTAGTGGATGGGGGGGTGAAAAACGTTTACCTCCAGTGGCGCTGTCGTCATACTAATTCAGGTCTGCAATATCGGTTTGTCATGGGGTGGTTATCATTTTTAAAGGTAAACTGAAATTTAAAAAAGTATATTTTACAAGCACTAAAACAAGTAGCCAAGCAGTTCGGTGTCAAGTAGCTAAGCAGTTCAAGCATCTGACCAGTAACCGAAAGGTTGCTTGATTGAATCCACGAGCCAGAAAGGTGAAAGATCTGTTGTTCTGTCCCCTGCACGGCAATAAGCCCTAGTCCCTATTTGATCCCATGTTGTTATAGTAAATGAGAATCTATTCTCAGTCAACGTACCTGGTAAAATAAGGGTCATGTATTTTTACATACTCTGTAGACATTTCATTATTATTATTTTTAAACATGAAGGAGAGGCCCTGTCTAAGGAGATTCTTGCATTGTGATCATCATCAGGCTCTTTTCCAGATAATTACCGAAGTGTTCCCTTGGTCAGACAGGACTTTTATTGTATTGCTGTACCTAAATGCAGGAAAACGTATGCATAGGAACGTATCAGAAATAACTCAAATGTAAATCTCCGTACCTGAGAAATAAAGACTAAGAAAAGATAAATATACATACAGCGTGAGACCAAGGCAGAGAGACTGAGAGAGGCCGAGAGGACAGACAGGGACAGAGACGACAGAGAAATAAAGCAGGCGATAGAAAGACGGAGATTAAGCGAGACAGAGAGAAATATAGAGTGAGAGATCACAGTTTATTCGTCATATCGGTACATGTTACGCATCTGTACTGCAGTGTCCTGTCCATGCAGCAGTAGCAGGCCAAGGTCGCATAGGATTACCATGTGGAGCAATGACTAAACAGTTGGGGGGGGGGCGATTAGGGAGGACACCCTCCATTTCAGCCCAGCCGTCGGCTCAGCTAGGAACGGCTAGGAGATCCCTAATAAACAAGACCTTTTTCATGCATTCCATGAGAGACTGAGTGGGAGGCTGCCGCATATATGAATTCAGATTAGATGCAGAATATATCGAAGCCTGGGTTTTGATGACGTAGTTGCGTCTCTGTTCTCAGATCTCAGTCCTCTCTCTTCCTCTTTCGTTCTCGCTGAGCAAGGAGCAGGGACAGAGGGGAAAGAGTTGAGGTCGGTTAAGATCAAACCAATGTCATTCCTCTTCTTCTTCCTCTTGTTCCTCCTTTATTACTAAACAAGCAATAAAGGAGGAACTTAATGGTTGATTCCAGTGCAGCATATTAAATTAGCCACCCCTCTCCTTCCTGTCCTCCTGTCTGCTCATCAGACCGCTCGAGTTAACATATACAGTATATACACACATCCCATAAAGCATCACGCTAAGGGCTGCTGCAGGAGCAGAGATGTCCCTGGGCTTAGAGCACACCTAAGAAAAAAGGTACACACACTCACAGCCAGGCATCAGCACAATGTATTTTACATATGGATCTGAACCTAATAGAGGCAGTAAAAAGTGAGATTAAAGGTTGTCATTGGCTTTATAAATCCTTCATAAGACCCTCTAGGTCCCTCCATTCTCCATTTAGGAAGAGCTAATGCCAAACAAGATTCTAAACTACCGCAGCGTAGTGTTTTCCAATAAACAGATGGAGAACTTTATTTGGTTTTAATCAGTCCGGATGTTGTTCAGGGAGACCCTTATAAGGTTATGTTTATTTAACAGGAAGTAAAATTCACTGCATCTCAAGGTGATTCTCTATGTTTATGTCATATTTGATTGGCCTTACGATAAAACTGAGTTTGAGGAATGAGTCTCACAGAGCTCAGAAGAATATTGAAAGTAGGAATGATGTCCTTTGGTTTAGAGGTCATTGGAAGTCATATGAATGAAAGGGACCAAGCCATGTCATAGTGTTTAAAATGTATTTTCCTGGCTATGGCATGTTCAGTGAAATTTACTTTAAATAAACTGACGCTTTTCAGCATGACCGTGACATCATTTCGGGAAATAGGTTCAATCTCAAATGATTATCATCATTCCAGTTGAATAGGATGTTTGAGGTTTTTGTAAAAGGGGGTGGGATGATTCATTTGGTCGATGACTAGATACAGAAGTATTTACAAATTATAATGAAATGTAGCCTACAGAGGTCTAGCAGATTACAGTAAGTTAATGCCTCCAGAGTACATGCAATGCTGCAGAATGGGTTCGAATCTGGCCTGCAGATCTTTCACCACCTTTCTCCAATGAAGCAAAAAATGACAGACAAATATCTATAAAACAAGCAATATAGACCTATACATTTTAAAATAGCTGCCTTTTTTCCGGCCTGCAATTTGCTTTTGACAAAGAGACTAATTTGGAAAACAAAATCTATGCGGTCTGACGTTGCCCTCGAGTCAAAATGATTGGCCACCCCAGGTCTACACCATGTGTCTGAAATACGGTCCTGTATCAGGGAATGAAATGAGGTCTCAGAGAATTTCGACATATTCTGTTATCACATGAACCTTGTAAACAGCTTCTAGAGATCAGCTTGACAGCGCCTGTTCCGTAATGACTTATTTTTTTTTTATTGGGATTACTCTGCCTTGCGGTATTTTCCCACAGATAATTAACTGACACTTTCATCTTGGTTTTAAATGGCATGTTCATTAACTGATTTGTGGCATCGACTAAGAAAATAGTGTAATGTTTCAGTTAATGAAAATGAACTGGCAAATTACGATCGCCACCAGAAAGCAATCAACGGGACCTTAAGGTTTTTGTGAGGTTACAGTTATCTAGGTACACCAATAGGATGCTGAGTAATTTTCTAGAAATGGACAATTAAATAAAGATCACGTGCAGACAATTTCTTTACATTTTCTCATCTCCACTCCAGTCTTTTATCTCTTGTATCTAACCCTACTTACAATGACCAATGTTTGTGTGTGACTGGGCATGTTTTAATTACCTTCTGGGGACTAAATGTCCACAGAGGGTAAGTCGAACATGAACATTAGATTTGGTATGTCACCACTAGGAAAACATTTATTTTCCGGCTTAGGGGTTAGGTTTAGGATGAAACTTCCAATCACGGTCGGGTTTAGGTGTTAGGGCTAGGTTAAGTTGAGGAATTATGGATTGGATTTAGGGTTAATGTTAGGCTTTAGGGTTAAGATAAGTTTAGGGATAAATATTAAGTTATTAAGGTTACGGTTAAAATTATGGAACTTGGAATATTTTTTGTTTTGCGTCCCCACATGGTTAGTATTACAGGACTGTGTGAGTGTGTGTGTTTGTATGTGTGTGAGTCTGCCTGTTTGTATTAGATGCAAAGGTTGATTGACAAAAACACTGCTAGAAACAGAAACAATATATTTACACAATATAATGGCTGACTAACATGAGCAATCCCAAAAGTTCAGGTAAAATGTACAGTCTTAAATAAAAGAAAATCTAAAGTCCTCAATCTTACACCTCAGTGGATGAATTATCTTTAGCCCCCTGCTTCTCCAAAATCCAATATCGAATAATGCAGTGCTTCTGTCAAAGATGCTTAATCTTGCTGTCAAGTGTGCAGACATACTGTATTTTAAAGAGTAGTGCCATGTTTTCTAGCCACTCCTCCATTCACAGCCAGCCAATCATTGTTTCAGTTTTAATTTCGCCCGGTGTATCTCAGCCTTTTAAGGAGTTCATTCAGAGCATGTGGCAAGGACATTCACTCTTACAAAAAAATAGTTCCAAAAGTGTTCTTCATCAGTCCTCATAGGAGAACCATTCATGATTTCTGGGAAAAAACATTTTAGGTTCCATGTAGCTGTGAAAATGGTTGCATAAAAGGGTTGGAAGAAATAGGATACCTCAAAGGGTTCTCCTATGACGACAGCTGAAGAGACCCCTCTAGGTTCAAGTGTAGGAAGCCCTAGCCTTAGAGTGGCACAGGTTTTAATACAAACAACTGTATATCCTGCCCTCCATTCACACTGTAACATGAACATCTCCCAGTCAATCCTGATCCAGGCATTAATCGTAGAGTCCATCCCCACCTCCTCAGTCGCCGGTTTGGGGTGGGCGTCTTGCCGTAGGGGTTAACTACAAAGCACTGCATGTGTGTCGGGTCATTGGCTGCCACCTGCTGTCCATCAAAGTCCATCACGACTCCAGGGCCAGACCTACTCTTCCCACCCCGGTCAATACACTTCCAAAAATGATCTAGGCGCACGGCAGGGGACAGTACAGGTCAATCGGGACCAAAAAGTTCCTTTCATCTGAACGGTGTCTTTTCCTGCTTTCCACGCTGTGTCTCTCAGTAACAGGCCATCTGCCACATTGAGACTAATAAGACCAAGCCGACCACATCTGGACACCTTCAAACTGACAAATAAATCAACTGTAAATCCATGTAATTTACACATCCAACGGGCAAATCTCCATGACCTCATATTATATGCGCACCAGCCATTTGTATATCATTGGACGTCAATGTTATATTGATTTTGTGTATTCTGTCACTAGATGGTGTCTGGCAATGAAAGCACCATTACACCGAGTAACGTTCGGGGAACGTGTAAATGTACAAAGCAGTTAAAGGTGATTACGATTCTGAAAAGTGGTAGGTGGATCTATTGCTGAATCTGCACAAGATTAACTAGCAATCATAACAAACATAAAATCATTCAAACCTGCACCAATTTTCTATATAAGTCCACAATAACGTAGAGGAATAGCTGATAGGCAGCGTTGAGGCCAGGCACGTCATTTCTCATGGAAGAATTGTGAAATAATAAGACACACTATTGATGTTGTTCAAGCACAATTCAATTATTATATATAGACTAGCCTCCAAAATCCCAATGCAATGAATAATTGTATCATGGTTTTCAGGAGCACAACGGTGTACAGTTGTAATCTGACTGTGTAAACTGAAAATGGTATCTGAATAATGGTGCAGTAGGCCGTGCTATTTGCTTTTGTTATTCCACTGGATCAGTCCTGGGTATACTTTCTGCAGATTGGTCCTGGGTCTACTCTCTGTAGATCAGTCCTGAGTCTACTCTCTGTAGATCAGTCCTGGGTCTACACTCTGTAGAACAGTACTGGGTCTACTCTCTGTAGATCAGTCCTGGGTCTACACTCTGCTAATCAGTCATGGGTATACTTTCTGCAGATCAGTCCTGGGTCTACTCTCTGTAGATCGGTCCTGGGTCTACTCTCTGTAGATCAGTCCTGGGTCTACTCTCTGTAGATCAGTCCTGGGTCTACTTTCTGTGGATCGGTCCTGGGTCTACTCTCTGTGGATCGGTCCAGGGTCTACTCTCTGTAGATTGGTCCTGGGTCTACTCTCTGTGGATTGGTCCTGAGTCTACTCTCTGTAGATCGGTCCTGGGTCTACTCTCTGTAGATCAGTCCTGGGTCTACTCACTGTCTACACTCTGCACATTTTATCTATAGAAAGACACAGAAGCATGTTGTATTTTTGTTTACAACATGCTTCTCAGTTTGTTGGGGATCAACATCCTGATAAGTCATTCTACTGTGTGCCCACATAACACTGACTTGATTAACATTGTCACTGGTATGCAGGTAAACATTGCTTATTGGTGTGTTAACGGACAACGTGTTCACATATATATTTTTTTAATGCCTGGTCCATTGTGGTTGGTGAATCTCAACCATTTGCTCTGCAGACCAGAGTGGTAGCTAATCTGGCAATGTCCATGTTCCAGTTCTAGAAAGCTACCAAAATTACTGTTAAGGGTCTTAATCATTCTGCTTTATATCATTGTGTGAGGGGGAGAAGTGTTTAAACAATTTTATGGGAAAAGGGAGTTCACATGAAAATAATCACAGCATTGGGGATGGGGGTGCATTTGTTTTCAAGGTGTGCTCAATTTGATCAATCAATGAATTGATTAATTAGCTTAATCGGTCCATTAGCAGAGTTGTGGTCTAGCTGAAACCATATCCTCCAGAACTGGTATCACTGCAGGCACTGGGTCGCCCTCCCCCCGGGCAGCACTGGGTCGCCCTCCCCCGGGCAGCACTGGGTCGCCCTCCCCCAGGCAGCACTGGGTCGCCCTCCCCCCGGGCAGCACTGGGTCGCCCTCCCCCGGGCAGATAGCAATGATAACCCTTTGGTATTAAAAGATAGGTGAGGTGACACACACAAAAGGACACATGCTCAATTAACATCCTTCCAGGGTGAAAACATTGGTCTGAAGACATGAAATAACAAACCCATCCAATAACCCCAGTTGTCTGATCCCATTCGACAAACACTGTGGCAGTAACGAGACATGCTAGGACAACGGCCCATTATCTGCTGTTGACGGGAGCAACTGTCAGTATTGCGCATCGTTCCTGAACTGGAGCTTAGGAGGCTAAAATGTTGCAATTCAACGGTGGCAAAGGCAATAAAAATATACAGGAGCTGTGTAAATACTTCTACAGTGGTTTCTATTGTGTTTACACATAACAGTATATAATGTTAGCAACAATATACATACAAAGTCTGTACTGTAAATATGGGGATACTGAATTACAGCAGCTCTAATACATTTTGAACTAATAAATAGGTGTTCTGCTGTAGATCTCATTCTCTTTCCAGCATGGCATTCCTTATATAATCACCCTTGTGGGATCAGTATTCAGCTAATCTCCCCCTTTTCCCTGACTCACAACCCGTCTTCACACCGTACAGTACATGTTCCTTTATATTTTTCCTATCCCTCCCTCCCTCTCTGTGTTCTATTTGCATATCGCTTGCTGATGAGCCGTTTCTCTGGTGGCGGTGCTTGTCACCCCAGAGTATTCCTGTCAGGCATCACAACGCAATTCAGAGATGAGAGAGCGTTGCTTCTTAATGGGAAGATCTCCCCCCACAGGCCCTGTTTCTCAGCTCCCAGTTCCTCTCTTCTCTTCTCCTCTCCTCTCTGTCTCCTCTCCTCTCGTGCAGCTTGTTTTTAAAGCAAACGAATGAAAACGAGGCCACGCGTCTCAAGGGGTGCCGATTCTTATATAACATTATAAAAAATTCACACATCACATGTCCTTATGACGAGGGTTGGTGGGGTTTGGATGAAGGGTAGCAGAGAGAGGCAGCAAATACGGATTCAAAATAACTGCGCGAGCGGGAAAGAGAGCAAAACAGCCCTCAGTGCTATTTCACCAGCCGGTGCACTGACACGACGCTGGAAAACAAGCTCTCCGGGAAAAAATAAACTGCCTCAGAAATCTCTCCGAGAAGCCAACCCCACCCTCGACTCTATTTCATTTCTTCATCCTCCTCCTTCTCTAAATAATGCGTATTGTATCGCAACGCTACAGCCTTATTTCTTTTCTTTATTGCTTCTATGGAGTGTTTCGCCGACACCAAGCATATTCCCTCTCTTCCCACCCTCATGAAAAAACAATATGATTACAGTAAAATTGATGCCGGTTGAGGCACATTGTGCTTTTCTCCTCATTAATCATCAAAGGGGGAGTTTAGAATCAAACTAGCCCTGGATGACTGTAAGTACCTAATGGAACACCTCACTCTCATTTGTGTCGGTACTACAGATGAAAGGGACATTTTAAATGGAGTACAGTAAAATAAAGTGAGCTTTTCATTGCCGAGGCTAATAATTCCCCCGTTCCTAACTGCACTTTGGTACAAAGTGCGTAGCTAGCGAATAATTACCACAACAATGGGTGTCATCAGCCCACTTCCTGCCGGGCATTTAACGCCGCGCAGTTTAAAAAGAGTAAAAGGATGTTTACCGGTGTTATATAGAAATCATCCGCAGAGCTTGAGTTATTAACAGCTTGGGGAATTTCTTTGTAACATTATTTTTTATGGCTTTTGAGTTTCAATTTCACAATTCCATTCAGATACTGTATGTTACTCTCCGGCTAGGTCATAGCTCATCTACCTGACGGAATAATTTTGAGGGGAAAGATTTGTCAATTTTTATGTTTTGAGACATGAGCACAGCGGAGGCTGACAGTAAGAAAGAGTGATACATAATATACATGGAGAGAGAACTAGATAGAGACAGAGAAAACGAGACAAAGACAACCACCTTGACTGAGGAAGAGGCAGACAAGCAGAGAGCAAGGCCATTAAGCCTGTCTGTATAAGTAAGCTTACCTTTCAAATCTATCCTGACCATGGGTAAAAACAAGAACACAACAACAATTTCACTTCCGCCCTGAACAGGTCCACTCATCACAGCGACAGTGCCTTGGGCTGTGTCCTGTAGAGGTCCCCGTAGGGTCAGATTGCCCAACCGGCTCGACTGTTTCATGTTCCTCCCATCTTCAACCCTAGCACACTTTAAAAATCATTTGCAAACTTTTCCGGTGGCATTTCCACTTGCGTGAGCATATGTCAGGACAAAGTAGGTCACGCTGTGGTGTGGAGCTGAACTGGAGTTCAGTGCACATCCCTGGAAGGAAACGGTAGGGAAGCACGTTAAAGGCAATACCGCTCTCCTTGCTGCTCTCTTTCTGTCTGTCTGTCTCTCTCTTTCGCTCTGTCTGTCTCCCTCTCGTTGCTACAGAAATGCCCTCTGGAGTTCGAAGAGAAAACAAAATGTATAAAACATCCTTGCAGAATTTACGCACAATGTCTCTCCTAGAGTGTGCGCGTGCGTGCATTCAGACTCAGGTGATAATTGAGACAGCGGTAGAGACCTTGATCAAAGCTTGACAGAACCTACATGACAATCTGTTACGATTTCAAAGACAGAATGTTGGGCTAATCAATCATTTCGGGACTATGCTACTGATGTTGTTTGAGTGAACGCGAATGATCTGCATTTCATTTTAGATATTTAGTACCAGAAAGCTCCATCAATCTTAAAATATTCTGGTGGTGGTGATTGCCAAGTGATATCACCGGGCTATGGGATGGGCACAACAACATGCAAGTGTTGGATTAATTAAATGTGTCTGAGACAGCTGCTTCCTGGTTCTTTGAGGGCTGTGGTGATGGCCCATTACATAAGTTATTTATCACAAGTGTGTCTGTCGTTCCCTCTTTCACTCTCTTCTTCTTGCTCTCTGTCCTTCTGTCTTTCTTTGCCCCTCCCCCAGCCCGTCTCTCTTTCTAGCCACATATTAAACCCCATATGGGCCAGACATACTTAGTGTGGGTCAAACCCAGACAAGCTGTCCATTTTTGAAGCAGCATGTTTCCCAGCTCTATTTGGACACATCAAGCTTTTCCTTTGCCATCCACCCATGGATATTGACTGGTTCACACGCTGAGTGCATCCCTTTAAAACACAAATGGGTTGGATGTGCCGTGGAGATACACCAGGAGACAGGCTGTGACAAATAGCTCCACTTTTAAGTCTGTTAAGGATTTTCTCTCTACTCGCCCATTTCCCCTCTAGACAGAGGACAGTATTTTGGAGTAGATATTTTCAATTTGCTGAGGCTTTCAAGGAGAGGTTATTTTTTGTTGACCTCTGTGTCGTGTCGTGCTGTGGACAAGGAGTGTGTGTAGCGAGGGGGTATGGCGGTGGGGACTAGACCCGGGGGTCGGTGACAAGGCCATCATGGAGCACTAATGAAGTATGAGTACAAAGTCATCCTCCTCCTGCGGTGACCTTTATGGGAACATACTGAGGCTTTGAAGCTGAGGTAGCCCTACATGTGGCGTATGTTCTGACAACTCGTATTGAATTAAATTCTGGTGCGATCGCTACATGCACTCAGTTTGAATTTGCCCTCCTAGAAGTCGTTTGGTGTAATGTACAAAAACATATTCATCAGTGACTTATGAATATTTTATAGCAAGAAAAGAAAACCTACACTTAGGCTCAACTTTGTATCCTTGGGAACACGTGCATTTGTTTGCAATACTTTGTTTGTGAATGAGGTTTCCTTTAATGAAGAAACAGGAAATACATTTTTTTTGTCCTGTCGAATGATTGTTTGTCAGAACCTTGAACCGTGAAGCTAACCTTTTTGCAGCGTAAATAATACTACACAGCACAAAGCAATGACTACATTAAACAGTTTGTTAGAGATTATATTATTTTAATATCCACAGATATCCCACAAATATCCAGTTGGTCAACATTACGAATGAACATTTGATGCAAATGCACATAGCAGAATTAAAAAGCAGACTGCTTTTCTCTGTTTTTTAAACTAACAATTCAAGTTAAACAAATAAAAAAAAATGTCTGATTATTGTATGACAGAGGTCTGATCATGAATTTACCAGATTATTCCAGATGTCACTCTCCATTGTCCAACTGCTTGTGTCTCTACTTGTATCTTGACCGTGTAATACCCGGTGATAATGTTTGAATGCTTAGTTATGAAAAGCCAAAGGACATGTACATGCAATACCTGAGGAACAGGATTTTTTTTGTTGACAAGCTGATCTTTAAAATCCCACGTATTCGTATAAACTGGAGCCTGTGTTCTCTCTAGGTTCCTGCCTTTCTAGTTACAGTATCTCACAGAAGTGAGTACACCCCTCACATTTTTGCAAATATTTGATTATATCTTTTCATGTGACAACATTGAGGAAATGACACTTTGCTACAATGTAAAGTAGTGAGTGTACAGCTTGTATGACAGTGTAAATTTGCTGTCCCCTCAAAATAACTCAACACACAGCCATTATGTCTAAACCGCCAACAAAAGTGAGTACACCCCTAAGTGAAAATGTCCAAATTGGACCCAATTAGCCATTTTCCCTCCCCGGTGTCATGTGACTCATTAGTGTTACAAGGTCTCTGGTGTGAATGGGGAGAAGGTGTGTTAAATTTGGTGTTATCGCTCTCACACTCCCTCATACTGGTCACTGGAAGTTCAACATGGCACTTCATGGCAAAGAACTCTGAAGATCTGAAAAAAAGAATTGTTGCTCTACATAAAGATGGCCTAGGCTAAAAGAAGATTGCCAAGACCCTGAAACTGAGCTGCAGCACGGTGGCCAAGACCATACAGTGGTTTAACAGGACAGGTTCCACTCAGATCAGGGCTCGCCATGGTCGACCAAAGAAGTTGAGTGCACATGCTCAGCGTCATATCCAGAGGTTGTCTTTGGGAAATAGACGTATGAGTGCTACCAGCATTGCTGCAGAGGTTGAAGGGGTGGGGGGTCAGCCTGTCAGTGCTCAGACCATACGCCGCACACTGCATCAAATTGGTCTGCATGGCTGTCGTCCCAGAAAGAAGCCTCTTCTAAAGATGATGTACAAGAAAGCCCCCAAACAGTTTGCTGAAGACAAGCAGACTAAGGACATGGATTACTGCAACCATGTCCTGTGGTCTGATGAGACCAAGATAAACTTATTTGGTTCAGATGGGGTCAAGCGTGTGTGGTGGCAACCAGGTGAGGAGTACAAAGACAAGTGTGTCTTGCCTACAGTCAAGCATGGTGGTGGGAATGTCATGGTCTGGGGCTGCATGAGTGCTGCCAGCCCTGGGGAGCTACAATTCATTGAGGGAACCATGAATGCCAACATGTACTGTGACATACTGAAGCAGAGCATGATCCCCTCCCTTCGGAGACTGGGCCGCAGGGCAGTATTCCAACATGATAACGACCCCAAACACACCTCCAAGACGACCAATGCCTTGCTAAAGAAGCTGAGGGTAAAGGTGATGGACTGGCCAAGCATGTCTCCAGACCTAAACCCTATTGAGCATCTGTGGGGCATCCTCAAACGGAAGGTGGAGGAGCGCAAGGTCTCTAACATCCACCAGCTCCGTGATGTTATCATGGAGGAGGGGAAGAGGACTCCAGTGGCGACCTGTGAAGCTCTGGTGAACTCCATGCCCAAAAGGGTTAAGGCAGTGCTGGAAAATAATGGTGGCCACACAAAATATTGACACTTTGGGTCCAATTTGGACATTTTCACTCAGGGGTGTACTCACTTTTTTTGCCAGCCGTTTAGACATTAATGGCTGCGTGTTGTGTCATTTTGAGGGTACAGCAAATTTACACAGTTATACAAGCTGTACACTCACTACTTTACATTGTAGCAAAGTGTCATTTCTTCAGTGTTGTCACATGAAAAGATATAATCAAATATTTACAAAAATGTGAGGGGTGTAATCACTGTTGTGAGATACTGTAGTTCTTGTCGATGTGCTTAAACAACCTTCTTATTGTTCTTTGGGGTTTCAGGCTGGGTATCTGTATTGACACTGTGAACACTGCTAACATAAACAGGACTCAGAGAGAAATTGAAATTAAATAGAGAATCTTTTTCTAGTGAGAGTTTTGCATTGATCTATGTCAGTTCTATTTGACACTTTTAGGTCAATTCCTGTAATTGTCCCCCATAATGATATCAGAGAAGCGACTGTGGATTGTTCTCCAGCAAGAAAATGAAATACAAACTTTGCAAAGTCATGCCCCTCTAACAGCTTGACCTGAAGTCCTGAAGGTGTTTACATAAGTCAATCTCCTCAAGGAGCAAATTTGCCTCGAGGACCCATAAAGCTTGCTTTGATGGATTTTCTGCCGTACAGAATTTAGTGAAGAAAAGCATAAAATGTTGTTCCTTTATCCTCCCAGGTGGCACAGCTGTCTGAGGCGCTCGTTCGTAGCAAATTGGCCAGTGACATTGTCCACAGGGACTTCCTGTGCTCATCGCGCTCCAGTGACCAACTCAGGTGGTTCGGGTGCCTGTTAAGGTCGTCAGGTGAGTGCCTCACGCGCGTTGACGCAAGTGACTTCCTGATTGGATAGCCCGGCTGCCGCTTGACTCAAAGTCCTTTGGATTTAATAGCCTGGAAAGGTTGTTTTGATGTTGTTGGCAAGAGGCGGCGATGGTGAGGGCGATGCGCACCGCTGGTTGGATATTGCCGTTTCAAATTGAACGACTCATGATCTGTTTTACTAAAGCACCGCCCCAGGAAACCAAACTCATGTCAACTTCCGAAATCTTCGGTGTACTGAATTGAGGAGGAAGCATGCGGCATCGCAAATAGCTAGTAAATATGAACCGAGCAAAAGCGATCACCTGTTTTCTGAGTGAATATGGCGGTCACAGTGGGCTCTTGTACGCACCAGTGAGTCAGAGCTCTCCCTGCACCCTGAAGAATGTTAAGTCAAGTCAGCCAGGCTAGGTTGTATAAGCACTTTGGAAAAAAGAAGAATGGCTTGGCATGAATGTCTAGGAGGAGGGATTGCCATTATTTTCCAAACTCTTGAATCAGTTGTGGGTTGTTAATAGTTATGACGACACCGGAAAATAACAAATAAATGAATGGCAAAATGCAATGTATACTACCTAGAACATCATTAACCATTATAGTGTAGGCTTGGTCTGGCAAATGTATCTAAATAAGCCAAGGATAAGTGTTTTGTGACATTTGGTACGCATGTTGCAAACATTGTAAAGACTCAACAAATGCAAGTACATTGGTATAGACTAATTGCTGGTGACAAAACATGCAAATGTTTACATCTCCTCCTCCGTTTAACTCAACATGACTGAATGTTGGCGCACATTCTTAAGTTTATAAGACTAACATACCAATGCGATATCTCAACCAGGCAAAGAATGTCAGGAAAAATCCCTGACATAACAAAAATTAAGAGTTGTTTGTTTTACATTAAATTGAGAATGTCCAATGCCATGCTATATTTCATGAACACGTTAAACAAGTTTTTCTTTGTTAGAAACAGGCCTTCGATTGTAATGGAACGTCCCTTCAAATATTTGATTGAACATGCCTATTTCTGTTTTCTACCATTCTTTTCAGATATACAATTTCTGGCTTGAAATTCTGTTTCACTCTTCATTCAGCCCAGGCGTGATATCCAAGGCCTACCATCTCTCAAGGGCAGAGTGGAAGGCTCTATATCTAAAAAAAAATACGAGCCACCATTGCTGCTTCTCAGCAACAGAGGAAACATGCGTTGGTAATGTTAATGAGGAATTAACTGAAATTAATTAAGATTAAATATATGTCCCAAGGTGAAGGACTTGATTATTATTGTGGCTTGTAAATCTTCTATAATCCCTGCAACAGAAGAGATGGCCAAACACTGTGATTTTGCCCAAATCTCTTGCACAATTAATCGCTTACCGCACATGAGTGTACGCATACAATGTTACAACCTCTGCAAACACCAACACTATTACCACACACACTTACACCCCTACCAGCAGCCACATGCACACGCGCACACGCACGTGCACGCGTGCACAGAGTGGGGGTGGCAGGTAGCTGAGCATGGGGCAGCAACCTGACTCCACTCTCAGAAGGGTGTCTCCAGAGGGAGGTTCCATTTCCCACTGACAAATTGTTACTGGTTACCCGCTTGGACATATGCAAATATAGTCACCCTCTAATTGAACTTTGACTATGTGGTTTGAGAACTTAATTAAGTTAGCTTAGCATGGTGCCTCGGGTGGGCCGGTTAATTCTTAAATTAATCAATTAATCGGATAGAAAAAAAGACATTGCAGCATTAAATGAAGTATTCTTTTAAAAAAGAACAAATGTTTATAAGTGTTTTTTTCTCATCCTGTACAATGCTCTAATCAAAACAGCAGCAGTTACATCTATTTGAAATAGCAGTATAGTTATTGTTTTAGAATGTATCTCTAATTTCCCTGGTGTGCTTAATGAACCCATTCCTAAATTCAGAGACTAACAAGGAGAAATAGGGAATGGTAAACCATCACTGTGAATCTTAAAGCAGGCAGCTTTAACTGAAGAACACAGACATTACTAATAAAATAAATGGACTGACTAAGAATGCATTTCCCCAGAAAGTTTGTGTTGTGGTGAAATATAGAATTTGCAAACTGTAAAACTCATCGCATGATCCCTCAGTAAGAGTAATGCTTTTAGGTACACTGTTTGTTGCAGCTTGACTATAAACATATATTTCCTGTGCACAAGTAGACTACCTGCTTGGTGGCGCTAACGTTACCTTGATGTGGAGCCCAACCATGCATTCAATGGTCTAAAGAAGGAAAAGCGGTGAACCGGCAACAGGTTCACGGGCGGCCAAGGCTCACTGATGCACATGGGGAGTGAAGGCTGGCCCGTGTGGTCCTATCTAACAGACGAGCTACTGTAGCTCAAATTGCCAAAAAAGTTAATGCTGGTACTGATAGAAAGGTGTCAGAACACACAGTGCATCGCAGTTTGTTGCGTATGGGGCTGCATAGCCAAAGGCCAGTCAGGGTGCCCATGCTGACCCCTGTCCACTGCCAAAAGCGCCTAAAATGGGCATGTGAGCATCAGAATTGGACCACGGAGCAATGAAAGAAGGTGGCCTGGTCTGATGAATCACATTTCCTTTTACATCACGTGGATGGCCGGGTGCGTGTGCGTCGCTTACCTGGAGAACACATGGCAGTGGGCAATGTTTTGCTGGGAAACCTTGGGTCCTGCCATTCATGTGGATGTTTCTTTGACATGTACCACGTACTTATGCATTGTTGCAGACCATGTGCACCCTTTCATGGCAACGGTATTCCCTGATAGCATTGGCCACTTTCAGCAGGATAATGCACCCTGCCACAAAGCAAAAATGGTTCAGGAATGGTTTGAGGAACACAACAACAAGTTCAAGGTGTTGACTTGGCCTCGAAATTCCCCAGATCTCAATCCAATTGAGCATCTGTGGGATGTGCTGGACAAACAAGTCTGATTCATGGAGGCCCCACCTCACAACTTACGGGACTTAAAGGATCTGCTGCTAACGTTTTGGTGCCAGATACCACAGCACACCTTCAGAGGTCTAGTGGAGTCTATGCCTTGATGGGTCAGGGCTGTTTTGGTGGCAAAAGGGGGACATACACAATATTAGGCAGGTGGTCATAAGGTTATGGCTGATCGGTTTATATTTCCAAACAAATGTTGGTATTCTTGAATACAATTAGAAAGTGAAATTACAGTTAGGACCGGAAATATTTGGACACTGACACAATTTTCATAATTTTGTCTTTGTATGCCACCACAATGGATTTGAAATGAAACAAACAGGATGCAATGGAAGACAGACTTTCAGCTTTAATTCAAGGGGCTGAACAAAAATATCATATGAAACGTTTAGTAATTGCAACCATTTTCATACACAGTCCCCTCATTTCAGGGGCTAAAATGTAATTGGACAAATGAACACAATCATAAATAAAATGTTAATTTTATTCGAACATAAATAAAATGTTCATACTATGTTGAGAATCCTTTGCAGGCAATGACTGCTTGAAGTCTAGAATGCATGGACATCACCAAACGCTGGGTTTCCTCCTTTGTGATGATTTGCCAGGCCTTTACTGCAGCTGTCTTCAGTATTTGTTTGTTCATGGGTTTTCTGCCTTAATTTTTGTCTTCAGCAAGTGAAATGCATGCTCGATCAGGTTGAGATCAGGTGATTGACTTGAACATTGCAAAGTGAAGCGCTGTCCAATCAACTTTGCTGATTTCGGCTGAATCTGAGCAGACAATATATCCCTATACACAGAATTCATTCGGCTGCTTCTGTGTTCTGTCACATCATCAATAAACACTAGTGACCGAGTGCCACTGGAAGACATGCATGGCCATGCTATCACACTGCCTCCACCGTGTTTTACAGATGATGTGGTATGCTTCAGATCATGAGCCGTTCCAGGCCTTCTCCATACCTTTTTCTTCCCATCATTCTGGTACAGTTTGATCTTAGTTTAATCTGTCCAAAGAATGCTGTTCGAGAACTGTGTTGGCATTTTTAGATGTTTTTTTGAAATCTAATCTGGCCTTGGTTTGCACCTTGTGGTGAACCCTCAGTATTTTCTCTCGTGAAGTCTTCTCTTTATGGTGGACTTGGATAATGATATGCCTACCTCCTGGAGAGTGTACCTCACTTGGCTGGATGTTGTGAAGGGATTTTTCTCTACAATGGAAAGGATCCTGCTATCATCCACCACTGTTGTCTTCCGTGGACATCCAGGCCTTTTTGTGTTGCAGATCTCACCAGTGTGTTCTTTTTTTCTCAAAATGTACCAAACTGTTGATTTGGCCACTCCTAATATTCCTGCTATCTCTCTGACTGATTTTTTTTTTGCAGCCAAAGGATGGCCAGCTTTTGAGTCAATTGTCCAATTACTTTTGGTCCCATGAAAAAGAGGGGGCTACATATTAAAGAACTGTAATTATTATTTAATTGTAACTTGAATATACAGCTCCGGAAAAAATTAAGAGACCTCTGCACCTTTTTCTTTCCTTTTCAAAAAAGTCTAAAAGGAAGGTTTTGAGTGAGGAACAGAAGGGTTAAAATTAAGAGACCGCTGCAAATTGAACGCTTCTGTTCCTCACTCAAAACATTCCTTTTCAACTTTTTTGGAAAGGAAAGAAAAAGGTGCAGTGGTCTCTTAATTAAGTCCGGAGCTGTATTTTGGTTAACAGCCAAAATAACAAAACTTGTGTCAGTGTCCAATTATTTCCGGGCCTAACTGTATTTCATTTGAAATGCTTTTCAAAAGTATTATTATTTTCATTTTCAATAGGTTGTTTGGTTAAATTCTCTTCCATTTCACATGTTACAGTTGATTGGGATGGCTGTGAGCTGGTTCCCCGGCTACTCATACGGTATGCAACATCTTTCCAACTTTGACTGGTAAGGGCATGAACGAGGCAGTATCTGTGGGTCAACAGAGTGCTAATCGGAGACAGGGCTGTATGTGGGCGGGGGGGGTTCGACAGGCCTGTGTTATTACAGTCAGGGGTGAATATGACCGGCCTGGGATACAGGGGGTGAATGAGAATGCATGTCCTCTGCCAACAGCTCATCCTCACCACATTACCAAGGTGAGATAAAGAGACGCTTTCAGTGCTAGTGGATTACAGCGCATCAAGCGGGGCCACAAATCCAGCATTAGCGGCCCATCCCGCGGCCGAGTGGCGCTGTTGTCGCCAGCAACGGGATGAGGGCCGCCGGTGAAATTGTCCGCGAGGTGACATCTTCCCCCGCGCCCTTTCGCCTTCCGCTGCTCCAAGGTCGCGTGGCGCCGTTATAACTGGACTGGCTGAGGGGCTTCCCTTCCCGTAATGATTCTGTCACAGGCATGGGGCACGGGTGAACGTTTCGGGGGGCTTTGCTCCTGCTCGTCCATCTGCCAGAGTGGAGTTGAGTGTTATTTAGGAGGCCAGTTGGAGAAACCGGGGTCCTTCCCTTCCTGGAGGTTAATCTGTGTGCCGAAAGGGAGAAGAGGAAGCCCTATCCCGCTCGTCCTAGTTATTTGTGTCAAAAGGCACCCTATTTTCTCTTCGGCGCACTTGTACTTCTAACCACCCTGAACCTGGCTGCGTGCGGCGCACTAGAAAGGGAGAGTGTGCCATTTGGTACACAACTGTGGTTTACTCGCGCCACGAGTAAACCACAGTTTCATTATGGTTCATTATGAGGCAGAACTCGGGTCGGCTCTGCCCGGTCCGCTGCGCCGTGACACTCCACATCAAACAATCGCTGTCCCCCTCCATGCGGCCTCCAGGGGCCCAGAGGGCCTAACAGGGGGCCAACGGGGGGGGGGGGCAACCAGGGCCACGGCCCCTAAAGACAGCCCGTTCCCTCTCGCTCCGCCTCCTCCAGGTCCAAATAAATAAATAAAGGCCGTGACACACTGGCAGGACGCTGTTCCTCCATGCACACACACTGCTCCTCCGTTGTCAATAAAAAATGAATACATGGAAACGGGTCTGGAGGCCAGCCAGGTCCAAAAACCCTGTAATTGTCAAGGCCAGTCTGGATCTAGCAGGACCACGGAAACACTTCTTTTCGCTCCCGTCTATTTGTTCCCTCCATGCTTTTTCTCTCACTCCTTCGTTCTTTTGCAGGACAAGCCCATTTATTATTGATGCTAACAAGCTGCAGTAATGTATCCTGTGGAAAATATAGTACTAAAAGTTGAAATTTCCAAGGCTCTTAAGTGTACAGGGGACCATCTTGTTATTGGTTCTGTGTTCTAAAAGGCCCTATAATCTCTACATAGTGCTGTACATGGCGCATAGGGCTCTGCTCAAGCTAGGGCACTATATAAGGAATAGGATTCCATTTTACATGCATCCTAGGACTCCTCTCAACAGGGGATGTGTGTGGATATTTTCTGGATATTTTACCAGTAAAGTTTTTTGTGGATATTTTGGACATTTTGTGGATATTTTGTCAGTAAAGTTGACAGAGGACCCAGCTATGTTGCAAATATTCAATGTCTTGGGCTGGTTTAGAATCTTTTATTCCAATGAGCCAGGAATAGTAGGCCCTACATAAGCAGAGTGGGAAAATTTATTCGCATTAGGCAATTGTGAAATTTGGGGCATTGGCCCATCAAACAGCAGTGCAGGAGCCTGCCTTTAAATATCTAGGGGGCCCAGCATGCAGGAACCTGTATGCATATATCTAAGGGCCTCTTCCATTGTCAATGGCTCCTGTGCTCTTACAATGTTTGTACCACCTGACCTTATTCAGACACTAATGGCTGTCAAACATGCAAGGAGAGAATGTGGTCATAAAAGCAAATGTCACCATGCAGTGCCAATGGCTGAATTTCCTTTTGTTCAACCCTATAAGAACAACATTGAAGTACCACAACTGCCTGTCGAGTTTGTGACTGTCGCTTGGATGGCCACATTCTCCTTCCCTGACACCATGACTGAGCCCTTTGTGTGAAACTGGACGCACAGCCCTCTGGAATGGAACAGGGTCGAGGCTAGCGCTAACAAACAGGATGTCCCAACATTTTGACACAGCACTGGCTAAATGACTTCAGTCGGAATGCATGGACGGTGGAGGCACTCCATTCCATTCTGATCACCCAGTCGCACCCCACGGCCTCAGGGGGTGAAGACACGTCATTTTCAACAGCGAGGAATTCCGGCCAGAAAACCAGTCCGGGGCAGACCCATTCAGGAAAACGCCATGCATCCGTTCCAGCTGGAACCAAATTTGTGACGCGAGGAATGATCAAATACATCTTTTACTTTATACTGAGTCAATTTTCAGAAGGACTAACAATAGGTATATTCACAAATTCACATTAGGCTCTAGCTAGAAGTGAACATTTTTGGGAATGGATTTCCAAAAATGCCTCAAGAACCTTTGCTTAAAAAGTTGCGCTAAGGTATCACCCCATCCTAGGTTCAAGTCCAGGAGATATTACAGCTGGTAATGACCAGTTGGCCTGACATCACCCAGGGCTAGGGAAGGACCAAGAAGGGGAGTCCAAGCAAATTCTTGTGCTGGTCCAGTTGCTTGTATGCTGACTTAAGCTCAACAGTTTTGCATTTGCATCGTCAAGACGCATGACCCTGTTCTGACTCACCTGTGCCCTTTCGGAGCTGCTGCAGTGAAACAAGGTGAAATTGGATTTCATGAAAATGGTTGAAAAGTGGGTCACGTTTGAGAAACAAATACATACATATTTTTAAGCACATTTGCGGGGCTGCCAGTTTATGATCCTTGTCCTACAGTGTATTACAAAGTCGCGAAGGCGCTGTAGAAAGCCATTTATTCTATTTCAGGAAGCTATCCAGTACGCCAGACATTTGCATTTCTCTATGGGGAGAAGAGTCATTAATGCAGAATTATTGTGGAAAATGTGCAGTTTGTTCCACCCGTGTAATTTATAGAGTAACAGAGAGGCGGAGGCTGAGCTCAGCAGGAGTGATGGTGCAAAGGAACTGTGTGAGACACAGACAGACACATAGTTCACTCCAATGACATTAAGAGATCAGGGATAGTCGCTTAGTATAACCAGGCCCAAGGAGTGTTGACCTAACCATAAAGCAATGAACAGAAAAAGAGAAAAAGAAAGCGAGAGAGAGAAAGAGAGAGAAAGAGAGAGAAAGGGGGAAAAAGAAAGAAGGTAAATTTCAACAAGAGTAAACTGTGATTGTAAAACATAATCTAATAGTGTTTAGCGTTAAACATACACTTTGATTGAGAGTCATGCCAGTATACTAAACATCTAACCTGGCATCAAGAGACCCATGACCTATCAATCTACAGAAGACCCCCATTATGAAGTCAAGTATCCATCGTTCGTGTTTTGCTGTCACTCGCACTCATGGGGCCACTGTCACTAGAACATTATTCCGTTTCAATTCAGTGGCGGGGTTATCATGTCTATGCTAATTCAGGGGGATAAAGTAAATACCAAGGTGATGAAATGGCACGAAATACAACAGGAAATACGGCCAGCGTGCGATGGCATCGGGCCTATCAAGGCGACGCTGCGTCTGAGACCAGTCAGCGAGACAGGTCACCGCACAAAACATTTTTCTCTATCCAAACAGCTGGGTCCTTATAGGTACACACAATCCTGAACTGCAGAACCATGAATGTCAGCCAAGACCGGCCATTTAATCTTCGCACTCGTCAATGAAGAGCTGGAGCGGAGAAAGCCATAAGCGCACCAGGGGCCTGTATCAAACCAATTTAGCCACAATTGCACAGTGTCCAAAAAGAGCTACTGAAGCACATTTCGCCGCTTAACTACACAGAATATAATATTCAATACATCAGGCCCTTTAGTATGGGGCAAGCTTTCAAATCGCCGGAACAGCCATCTATATACACTGTATATATACCTTTTGTCACTTAAAATGACACAGCAAAGCAAATTGATTTGTGTAGTTGTTTATATTCCTTTGAGATGAGAGGAAAAGCAATTTACTCACACTTATACAGGAGGTTAAAGGAAACCTTTAAATGATATTTTGAACAGGACCTGCCTGAACGATTCACTGGCCACACTCCAGAATCTTTTGTAAACAGTCTTCTAGACTTCTCTATGCCCTTATCCCATGGGGGGTATTTCAAATGTTTATGAAAACTTCAAGCACCGCAGAGAGGGGATGCAGTCGCTCTGTGTGCTTTATAACTTAAGCTTCAAATAGGTGAAAACATAACGGGATAAGCCATTATTCTTCAGACACTGAGTGGCATTGACTGACAGCATCGCTTACTAACATAGTCTCTTCTCTAGGCAGAGAAGTAAACCTTTTTGCTTGTACGGGATAAATTAGCTGTTGTCCCTGGATAAGCCGTATCACTAATCCGTGTTGGCATCAGCGAATCAAACTAATACACCTCGGCAATAAAGCTGATACATTAAAACTTCAGCATTATGCATTTCAAAAGAAAACACTTGATTCCAAAGCCTCAGATCCAAATTGGTTTTGCCATCTCCATTTGAAATGAGAGATTTCTTATTCTATTTAAATGTATCAGATTCACGCTTGGGCTGTAGCAGCATCAAGAGCCAATGAATACTTTTGCACATAAAAAAAGGTGGATAGGAACTGAATCCATTAGTCTTATGTCTCACTGACTCCATTGTTTTACCTTCATTCTGCAGCCACCGCGCCTTCGCTGTGTTTCAGGTAGAGACGAGTTTGCATAAAAAGATGAGCCACAGCCCGCGTCCCAAACGGTGTCGTGTTTCCTAACTAGCGCGCCACTTCAGCCCAACGGGACTCCCCGGGGCCATGCTCGTTAAAAGTAGTGCACTGCATAGGGAAGAGGATATCGGGTAGGACACAGTGGCTGGGGAGAGGACAAGCCAAAGGAGGAGCAGAGCAGGCTCAGTCAATACATGTGATTTGATGTGGGCTTTGGGGGAATGGCACACAGATAGGGGAGGATTGAGGTCATGGTCCTAAAAGGCTAAATACGAGGCAAACACAGGCCGATTGATCATTTTTGGACAGTCCTCGTAGGGGGATTGTTTTTTTTATTATTGTGAGAATTATGGGATGAATTCAAAACTATCGGTTATCTATTTTTAGCCTGTCATTTTCAAATTGATCATAACATTAAAAATGTGTGGTTTTAACCTGCTGGTGCCCTGGTTTGACCTGTTATGGTTGTGGGCTGTGGGCTGGGTCACATAGAGAATTGTTTTAAAGAAATTTATTCCAAAGCCAAACTGTATACCAAATGCCAAATACCAAACTATATACCAAATGCCAAATACCAAACTATATACCAAATGTCAAATACCAAACTGTATACCAAATACAAACACACAGACTTAAAACAAAGGCAACATTTGTACTGTCATATACAGGTGCTGGTCATAAAATTAGAATATCATCAAAAAGTTGATTTATTTCAGTAATTCCATTCAAAAAGTGAAACTTGTATAATGTATACATTCATTCCACACAGACTGATATATTTCAAGTGTTTATTCCTTTTAATTTTGATGATTATAACTGTAAACTAATGAAAATCCCAAATTCAGTATCTCCGAAAATTAGAATATCACTTAAGACCAATACAAAAAAAGGATTTTTAGAAATGTTGGCCAACTGAAAAGTATGAAAATGAAATTATGAGCATGTACAGCACTCAATACTTAGTTGGGTCTCCTTTTGCCTGAATTACTGCAACAATGTGGCGTGGCATGGAGTCGATCAGTCTGTGGCACTGCTCAGGTGTTATGAGAGCCCAGGTTGCTCTGATAGTGGCCTTCAGCTCTTCTGCATTGTTGGGTCTGGCGTATCGCATCTTCCTCTTCACAATACCCCATAGATTTTCTATAGGGTTAAGGTCAGGCGAGTTTGCAGGTCAATTAACAACAGGGATACCATGGTCCTTAAACCAGGTACTGGTAGCTTTGGCACTGTGTGCAGGTGCCAAGTCCTGTTGGAAAATGAAATCTGCATCTCCATAAAGTTGGTGAGCAGCAGGAAGCATGAAGTGCTCTAAAACTTCCTGGTAGACGGCTGCGTTGACCTTGGACCTCAGAAAACACAGTGGACCAACACCAGCAGATGACATGGCACCCCAAACCATCACTGACTGTGGAAACTTTACACTGGACTTCAAGCAACATGGGTTCTGTGCCTCTCCTCTCTTCCTCCAGACTCTGGGACCTTGATTTCCAAAGGAAATGCAAAATTTACTTTTATCAGAGAACATAACTTTGGACCACTCAGCAGCAGTCCAGTCCTTTTTGTCTTTAGCCCAGGTGAGACGCTTCTGACGCTGTGTCTTGTTCAAGAGTGGCTTGACACAAGGAATGCGACAGCTGAAACCCATGTCTTGCATACGTCTGTGCGCGGTGGTTCTTGAAGCACTGACTCCAGCTGCAGTCTTTGTGAATCTCCCCCACATTTTTGAATGGGTTTTGTTTCACAATCCTCTCCAGGGTGCGGTTATCCCTATTGCTTGTACACTTTTTTCTACCACATCTTTTCCTTCCCTTCGCCTCTCTATTAATGTGCTTGGACACAGAGCTCTGTGAACAGCCAGCCTCTTCAGCAATGACCTTTTGTGTCTTGCCCTCCTTGTGCAAG
>JACXGI010009173.1:0-11662 GCA_016801175.1 Esox masquinongy
ACCTGACCCTCCTCATCTTAACTCTCCTCCTCCACCTGATACTCCTCATTTTAACCCTCCTCCTCCACCCTGACCCTCCTTTTCTTAACACTCCTCCCCAACCCCGACCCTCTTCATCACTCTCCTCCTCCACCCCGACCCTCCTGAGCTTAACTCTCCTCCAGACCCTTCTCAGTGTTGACAAAAGTGAAGTCCCTGACATGATCAAACACGTAAAGGACACGGGACTAATGTCTTCAGACGGGTTGAGAGGTTCACTAGGAGAAGGCAGAGAGATTCATCCCCAGCAGGAACAGGCCATCAAGGAGGATGCAGGTAAGGTTCTCCTTCACTCTTGTCTGCCAGGAGGCATGCTGGCCCACATTCCCTGGGAAAAGGGGTGGGGATAACAGGAGGATCAGTGCCCCCCCCCCCACCCAAGCACAGACATTACAGACAATGCTGTCGCTAGAGATTCTGGGATGGCTGGCTGCCTCTGAAAGAGAGATAGGACTAAAGGAAAACAGTGAAGACACAACTTAACCACAGACCTCTCTTTTATTAACAAGTTGAGAAAGAGAGAACGGGAGAGATAGAAGGAGAGAAATAGAGGAAGGAGAGAAAGATGGAGGAGAGAAAGAAAGAGGAGGGTAAATATTGTTGTCAGAGTCATACCAAGCCTTCTGCCAAGCCAAGTGTCCATGGTAATAGGCATGTGTTCCTTACATCTGCATGTCAGTGTTTGTCTTCGTTTCTGTGCGTGCGTGCGTGTGTACAGCACATGCATGTGCATCTATGTTTAAGAGAGTTAATGTGAATTCGTGTTTTGCTGTCTTTACAGTTACGTGTCTGTGTGTGGGGTGTTATTGTGAACACGCGATGCATCTGTGTGTGTCTGTGTGTACATTGAGTGTGAACGTGTGAGTGCAGGAATGGGGGTGGGGTTGGAGAGAAGGGGGTGGGATGGGGAGAGTGAAAGGAGGGGGTGAGTGCACGTTTAAATTCGCAGACATCTGTTCATTACAAGTACAGAGTGTGTTTATTTTTATACAGCAAGCCACAAGCAGAGAGCTCAACTGGCACCGCTGGTAAATTCACCAGCCTGCCTCTATACTGCAGAGAAAATGAAATATTTAGAACCAGACAGTAGGAAGGAAGAGAAGAGGACTGAGTGACAGAAAGTGAAAAATGATAAGATAATATGTGACAAAAACCCACACAAACACGGACCGGCATGGCAAGCTGGATGATGCAAAGTCTCCATACTAATGTGAACTAAAGTGACAAGTCCAACTCTCATCCCCCCAGACTCCAGTACACCCAGCAGGTTATGAATTGTGTCACGACATCAATTATTGTCTGAAGAAACTGCCTGGGCTGAACTCCAACAGCACTGGGGATCGCTGGGAAAGAAACGATGCTACAATGTATGCTGTTGACTTGGATTCATACGACCGTTCGCATTAATTTCCAAATGACTGGTGCTCAACAGAGGTGTTCCGACTCTCCGATGCTATGTTGGAGCGGCCTGTCCTACCTGCGCCTCCCAGCCTCACCCCTCCTGCGGACGAGGAGGATGAGGACGGGGCACATCAGCGGGATCCTCTCCACACCCCCCGCCTCGTCCCACTCTAACGCTCCCTGGGGAAGGCCTGCTCTGGAATGCCACTCATGGGGAAGAATCTAGCCACAGGCACTCAAGATGTCGCATGTGTCTGCGAGAGAGAGTGATGATGATGATGATGAAGAGCGTTACTTCATGAGTCATTTAGTTAATTAATTTGCAACACAACTAATACCGTCAAAAGACAATATAACCAGATTAAATGAGGGGATTAGAAGGGTTTGGACTTTAGCTCCTACTGAAAAATGGTTGCCATGGATGCCACTTCATTAGCGGGGGTTTTCTTGTTTCATTTCATTTCAACATCTCTCCCAGGCAGCTTGTGAGCCTGCAAAGCTAACAGAGATCTAGAGTGAGCTTGCCCTCACGCGTTGACCCACGAAACGTCCAGGTCCGTAGAGCCGTGTGCCAAAAAGCGGAAATGCTTCGCGGCGGGATGCCTGGGAGGTAGGCACATCACGTCACCATCTTAAACTCCCCCTACTTCGTCGGTAGACTGCAGCAGCACCATAGATACAACTGGATGTGATGAAACCGAGAAAGAGAAAAATCTAAATAAACAAATAAAATCTAAATAAAAAGACATCCGCTCCGTAGGTCAGAGGACTGTGTTAATATCCATAATGTGTGGAGCAGATATATAGCATGGCATGTGAATTCATGCTCCCGCTCCCTTCCTAGCCCACTCACAATCTCTCACACCTCCCACTTTCTGCCTGTCAGCCAAAACAGGGCACAACTCCCAACCTGGAGCCTCTCTGCCTCCCACCTGTTCCTGTCACTCCACCATGTCTCCTCCACTGAGCCATGTCAGGAGAGATGGGAGGGAGGTGGAGATCAGGTCTTTTACCTCGTCTCCCTTCTGTGCTCCCCTCCATCAAGCCAGATGAAGAGCTTACAGAACAGGGCGCCGCGGCAAAGCTGGCTAATTCTCACCCAAACACACACAGATAAACTAGCTAAACTACCCTGAGCCCTATGGACCTTCTCTCTGCACAGCGACATCTGTGACGGGATTGGATAGGGCTCTTCACTCTCCAGGGTGGAGAGAACCAACAGCCTTTGTCCTCAGTGCATTCCTACCATGGCATGTTTCTGTTTTAGCACAGAAACCAATGCACTGAAGTGGAAATGTTATAGTACTGTAGATATATTTTTGATGTAGGGTAGGTTGTAGTGTTGGAGATGTAGTGTTGACATAGTGGAGGTGTAGAGTACGTGTGGTTTTGGTGTAGTTTAGGTATTGTGTTGGTGTAGTGTAGATGTAGTGTTGGTGTAGTGTAGATGTAGTGTTGGTGTAGTGTTGGTGTAGTGTAGATGTAGTGTTGGTGTAGTGTAGATGTAGTGTTGGTGTAGTGTTGGTGTAGTATAGATGTAGTGTTGGTGTAGTGTAGATGTAGTGTTGGTGTAGTGTTGGTGTAGTATAGATGTAGTGTTGGTGTAGTGTTGTTATAGTATAGATGTAGTATTGGTGTAGTGTTGGTGTAGTATAGATATAGTGTTGGTGTAGTGTTGGTGTAGGGTTGGTGTAATGTAGATGTAGTGTCGGTGTAGTGTTGTTGTAGTGTAGATGTAGTCAGGGGCGCTGTATGGGGGGGATGTTAGGATGATTGTAAGAGCCTGTGACAGACAGGGGCCCTAAAATAATAATAGAACATTAGGTAAAAAAATGTCAACATTAAAGTATTAACTTATCATATTGTCTTTTTTTGTTTTTGGCAAAAAGTAAACATCCAGTGAACCTCTGAATTGCGCATTGTGCATTGGTCCGGAACCGCTTTCTGACCAGTGAGTAATTTTTTTTTTAAACTGAAAACCTACCTAGTGCAGCTGTAATGTCTTCACAGAAATCTGTGAAGAATTCTGTGTTTACATTTCTTTCCTCTTTGACCGACATTTAATCAATGCAGGCAAACCTTTAGCAAGCTATTGATACTAAATCAGTTGCCCCTGCCCCTGTCTGGTGCCAGGCCCAACAGATGCAGCTTCAGGCTCAGCAGCCCTGTCTGTCCATCCTCATACCCCTGAACCAGCGCTACTCCCAACTGAAGGAGTTGAGCAGCATAGTGTTGAATGACATGTCAGTTGGCATAATTGCAGGGGGTCTGTGGGATTTTTTTATTATTATGAAGCAAGAAATGTAACCAGGCAAGCCTAGTTCTGCCGGCCCGCAATTAGAATGAATGAATGTGGTTGCCCCTGGCTGGATTTGATCTGCAATTTCCTATGTAGCAGACTGTGTCTTTAACCACTACTCTATTTAAACAGCGGGTGTTGTTGCTCATGATACATGTTTAGAGATGTGGGGTCTGTTTACCTCTGCATTGTTAAACCAATTAGTCAAAACTCCACAGCTCTTGAAACTAGATCCTACATTAGCTAACATCCAAAGCAACAGGTATAACAGGGTCGCTACACTACATTCAATGTGTTAAATTAGAAATAGATTAGTGTAGATGGCTAGTTAATAGTTGTACAGTAATGAAAGCAATGCCTCCAATCACTCCATGGCTGGTTCCACTACGTTATGTGAACTACGCTATTTAAATCGAAATCGAGAGGAATGTGTTCATTGTCCGTGAGTTTCGTCCATCGCAATATTACCATAAACAGTTTTAATTTGGGCTTACTATAATGTAGCTGCTGAAGCTTGTAGCCATCAAAGTCAGTACCTACACAGTACCTATAATGAAAACAATGACTCCAATCACTCAGTGGCTGGTTCGTTTCCTTAGAAAACAATGACAGTTGAATTGCCAACCACTACTCTATGTGAACTATGTTATGTAAATTAAAATCACTATGTTCCTTGTCAATGCAGTTCATCCATCATTATATAACCGTAAACAGTTGTATTTTAGGCTTACTATAACATAGCTAAGCCAACCACTACGCTGTGTGAACTACGTTATGTAAATCGAAATCACTATGTTCCTTGTCGGTGTAGTTTGTCCATTGTAATATAACTGTAAACAGTTTTATTTTAGGCTGACTATAATGTTGTCACACCCTAATTCGTTTCACCTGTCTCGTTATTGTCTCCCCCCTCACCAGGTGTCTTCTATGTTCACGTTACCTCTTGTCTATTTACGCCTGTGTTTTCGATTCGCCCACTGCCACATTGAATTGTCTTTTCATGTGTTTCCAGCGTTTTTGTTTCTCGTATTACCTGTTTCCTGTCACCTGTTTCTGCTCTGCCTTCCCAGTACTGATGACCTTCTGTCCCTGACTCCGAGCCTACCTGCCCACCTGTGCTATTCGGATCACCCATAACGACCATTGCCTGTCCCCAGCCTCGAACCAGCCTATTCCTCTGTAACTCTAGTCATCTGATCCATCGTCTGAACTCTGCCTGCCTGCCAACTCCGAGTTTGCCTGTCCCTTAATAAACATCTTGGAAAGTCCACAACCCCCGCCCTGTCAAATGTAGCAAGTGAATGTTGTAGCCAGCGAAGTTTCAGTATATCCTGAACAAATCCTAATGCCTAATTTGTTTTGTCCGTGGCGAGGCTCGAACGCCGGTCGCCTACGTGGCAGTCCGCATCTCTTACCACGCTATTTAACAATGGGCAGTCAGTCAGTTAGGTACTCACTCACTCATTCACTCTTCTTGGCCGGCTCCGCTTATGCGGTCCAGCAAAAAAGTAAAATTATAAAACCCTTTTCAATGATAAGAATTAAAACATGAATTATTTATCCACATCATGATCCTCCCCAGCCCCCCTGGGTGGGGCCCAAATTGATATGTTTTCATGGGGCCCAAAATCATGGTGTAGTTTATTGTTGGTGTAGTGTTGGTATAATGTAGTTTATTGTTGATGTAGTGTTGGTATAGTGTGGTTTATTGTTGGTGTAGTGTTTGTATAGTGTCGTTTATTGTTGGTGTAGTGTTGGTATAGTGTAGTTTATTGTTGGTGTAGTGTTGGTATAATGTAGTTTATTGTTGGTGTAGTGTTGGTATAGTGTAGTTTATTGTTGGTATAGTGTAGGTTTATTGTTGGTGTAGTGTTGGTATAGTGTAGTTTATTGTTGGTGTGGTGTTGGTATAGTGTAGGTTTATTGTTGGTGTAGTGTTGGTATAGTGTAGGTTTATTGGTAGTGTAGTGTTGGTGAAGTATAGATGTAGTATTGGTGTAGGATAGATGTAGTGTTGGTGTAGTATAAATGTTGTGCTATTGTAGTGTCGATGCAGTGTTGATGTAGTGTTGGTGTAGGGTAGATGTATTTAGGTGTAGTGTTGGTGTAGAATAGATCTAGTCCGGGTGTAGTGTGGGTGTAGTGTAAGTGTAGCTTACAGTTGTGACCAAAAAATATTGGCGCCTTTCACTTTCTTCAAATAACTCACAATTGTCTCTAAAAATTCAGTTGTGCTCAAAGGTTTGCATACCCTTGGAGAATTGGTAATATATGTACCATTTGTAAAGAAAACATGAGTGAGCAGGAAAAACACGTCTTTTATTTCTTATGGGATTCTCATTCAACTGTAGGTCATAACAGAATGGTACAATCATAAAACACAACATGGTAACAAAGAAAAAAATGAACTGACCCCTGTTCAAAAGTCTGCATACCCTTAGTTCTTAATATTGTGTATTGCCCCCTTTAGCATAAATAACAGCGTGCAGTCTTTTGTAATAGTTGCCTATGAGGCCCCGAATTCTTGTAGGTGGTATAGCTGCCCATTCGTCTTGGCAAAATGCCTCCAGGTCATGCAAAGTCTTTGGTTGTCTTGCATGAACCGCACGTTTGAGATCTCCCCAGAGGGGCTCGATGATATTAAGGTCAGGAGACTGTGATGGCCACTCCAGAACCTTCACCTTTTTCTGCTGTAACCACTGGAGGGTCAACTTGGCCTTGGGCTTAGGGTCATTGTCGTGCTGGAAAGTCCAAGAGTGTCCCATGCGCAGCTTTCGTGCAGAAGAATGCAAATTGTCTGCCAGTATTTTCTGATAACATGCTGCATTCATCTTGCCATATATTTACACAAGATTTTCGGTGCCTTTAGAGCTCACACACCCCAAAAACATCAGTGAGCCACCACCATGCTTCACAGTGGAGATGGTATTCTATTCACTATAGGCCTTGTTGACCCCTCTCCAAACATAAGGCTTATGGTTGTGACCATAAAGCTCTATTTTTGGTCTTGTCACTCCAAATTACTGTGTGCCAGAAGCTGTGAGGCGTGTCAAGGTGTTGTCGGGCATATTGGAACCAGGCTTTTTTGTGGCATTGGCGCAGTAAAGGCTTCTATCTGGCAACTCGACCATGCAGCTCATTTTTTATATATATTGTCGTATTGTGCTCCTTGAAACAACCACACCGTCTTTTTCCAGAGCAGCCTGTATTTCTCCTGAGGTTACCTGTGGGTTTTTCTTTGTATCCCGAACAATTCTTCTGGCAGTTTTGGTTGAAATCTTTCTTGGTCTGCCTGACCTTGGCTTGGTATCAAGAGATCCCCGATAAGTGATTGAGTAGTTCTGACTGGCATTTGCAAGGCTTTGGATATCTTTTTATATCCTTTTCCATCTTTGTGAAGTTCCATTACCTTGTTACGCAGATCTATTGACTCGCATTGGCTCAGTATCTAGCCTGCTCAGTGCATCCACGTGAGAGCTAACAAACTCATTGACTGTTTATACACAGACACTAATTGCAATTTAAAAAGCCACAGGTGTGGGAAATTCACCTTTAATTGCCATTTTCACCTGTGTGTGTCACCTTGTGAACCTTGTTACCTGTCTGTAACAAGGCCAAACATTCAAAGGTATGTAAACTTTTGATCAGGGCCATTTGGGTGATTTCTGTTATCATTATGATTTAAAAAGGAGCCAAACAACTATAACTATGTGATAATAAATGGCTTCATATGATCACTATCCTTAAATAATTTTTTTTGTTTTTGCATAATCAGTCATATTTTCAATGCCAAAATTTCACAATTTCTGCCAGGGTATGCAAACTTACAAGCACAACTGTATATTATTCACATATAAACAAGACATTATATATCTTGATCAAAATTGGAGGTTCAAAATAATATTTTTGTTATTTGCAGAAGTCCCAGACTCAGAAAATTGAGCAATATACCACAATTCTTCCTACAAAGAACACATTTATTATTTTAAAAACATGACACAGCAAACTTCTTTGTTATGTGTTGGCAGTTTTTATTATCATGAAATTTGGTTATATCTAATAATACATACTTACTCACAAGTAAGACAACTGCACGTGTTTAAATTACATTTCTACATTATCTTTTGGGGAGTTCCAAAGCAATTTAACTCCCTATTTTGCTTCAAGGCCAAATTATCTTGGTCGATGGGCTTGGTGTCCTGAAAAAATTCATATCAGGGCACCAGTTAATTCATACTGTAAGGCGATGTGGCTTGGCCACTAAAATCACAACATTCCCTTTCTGATAGATGTAGCTTAGATGTTCCCTTTCTGTTGGGGTAGTGTAGAAGTAGTGTAGGTGTAGTGTTGGTGTACTGTTGGTGTAGTGTAGATGTAGTGTAGGGCTAGTGTTGGTGTACTGTTGGTGTAGTGGAGATGTAGTTTTGGTTTACTGTTGGTGTAGTGCAGATGTAGTTTAGGTGTAATGTTTTACTGGGGCTGCAGTCACCCCCCAGTTCTCATTGACGGCACTGAGGTGGAGCGTGTGTCCAGCTCCACCTCAGTTCAAATTCCTGGTTGTCCACATCTCCGAGGACCTCTCCTGGACTGTCAACACCTCAACCCTGGTCAAAAAGGTGCAGCAGCGCCTTCTTCAGAGGAGGCTGAAGAAGGCCCGCCTGTCCTCCAAGATCCTTGTGAACTTTTACCACTGCACAATCAAGAGCATTCTGACTAACTGCACCACAGTGCGGTTCAGCGGTTGCTCAGTAGCTGACCGGAAGGCCCTGAAACGGGTGGTGAAAACCACCCAGCACATCACTGGTACCCAGCTCCCAGCCATCGTAGAACTCCAGCGCAAACGGTGTCAGCACAGAGCACGCGGGATCATCAGGGACCCTTCACATCCATCCCACAAACTGTTTGCCCTCCTACCATCAGGCAGGCGGTACAGGTCTCTTCGTTCCCACACCAGCAGGCTCAGGAACAGTCTCTTCCCATCTACTGTAACCCTGCTGAACTTTGTGACCCATCACTAACCACCCCACCCCCCATCTCAGGGACCTTATTGCACTACTCCCTTTGTACTATGGAAAGTCTGATAAGGTAGTTTTCAGTTGTTACAGGTACGTGTCTAACACGGAACCTCACTGCTGCTCTCCCTGCATTTCAGTTGCACATGCCACCTTACTCCTTCAACTTGCCTCAATTGCACATTTAGAATACCATTTAGAATTGCCATTTGTACCCGCACAACTATTTATCCCACTGTAACATACACTATACTTAATACTTGTACATTTTCTGCCCTCTTCTATTTGCACTTCTGGTTAGATGCTTTTGTTGTACTCTACTTGTACTTGTTCAATGACAATAAAGTTGAATCTAATCTAAGAGTAGTGTAGTGTTGGTGTAATGTTAGTGTAGTGTTAGTGTAGTGTAGATGTAGTTATGGTGTAGTGTAGATGTAGTGTTGGTGTAGTGTTGGTGTAGTTTTACGTTCTCCCACAAGAAACACAAACATCAATAAAATGAGGGAGTGCAGAGATGTATGTCTGTTATTTGGGAATGTAGTAAACAAAAGGAAACAACGAGCTACTGGCATAGCTGCAGGGATGTTTTCCTAAAAGCAACACAGTAATACACATTTATCTTAACTTCACGCACTTTAGAGACCAAGAGGACGCCAAGACCATCCATCTCATCAAGTGAAAGGCAAACCAGGAAAAGGAAAAAAGAGTAGCAATGACACTGGATCAGATGTGGCATGATTTCGGGCGTCACCTCTCCAGTCGCCAGAGGACAATGCAAAGCTCGTAGGGTATGAGCTCAGTGCCAGTGGTGGGGGGGGCACATGTTGCCCCCCAAGGAGAGCCAGCGTGGAGGGGGTGAGGGGCATGAATGACTGTGTGTGTGTTTACGAGGGAGACAATGTGTGCCTGTGTGTGTTTTCAGTGTAATGTATGTATGATAATGTTGTGTGTGTGCAAGACGTGAGGTGGGGGGAGAGATGGTGGAGAGGGAGGGAAGATGAGTCCCAGTTGCGGTTTGCATCTTAAATTCCTCAACATCTGTTCAGCAGAGCTCTGGTTACCTTAGCGTGCACGTGTTTGTGTGTGTTTGTGCGTGTGTGTGTCCTACGTTCAACTGAAGGAGCTGGTGGTTATTGGAGCTTTAATGAGATGGAGACAAACTCACTTTAACCAGCAGGTAATCTGTGGCTCTGCTTGACAGGATCAGAGGACAGGCAATCCCATTGCACAGCAACACCACCACAACTAATGTAGACCACTAACACTAGTTATTTTCAATGGGTTAACGGGTTATCACACTTTCTGAACCCTCGCCTGCTATCGCCCAGTTCATTTTGTAGACCACCCAGTTCACAACCATGGATCAGTGCTACAGCCCCCGGGTTTGGTGGCATTCAGTTCCTGTTCATTTGAATGGTAGAATTGGCAAAACAACTGACCTAAGCTAGTTTGTGCTTTGCCAGACATGCTGATTCCAGAATCTCAGAAATAAGGATAGAGCTCAAAGGATATTTGGCGAAGATTTGTGCAAACTAACAGGCAGAAGACAAACAGGCAAATAACGACTCGATACAACAGTGCTGGGCAGCAAACAACACGTTTTCACAGATGGGCTATCGCAGCAGGCAACTACACTGGGTTCTACTCCTGTCATCTGAACATGAGATGTGACTCCAGTAGACATGAAATCACCAACGCTGGACGAGGAGGGGAAAGATGTTGGCCGGTGGGTTAATGACCAGTTCAGTGCACCTCAGGGGCCAGCACAGTCCTTAGAGAGCGTCTTTGGGAAGAATCTATCAACGAACCACCGTCCATTGCGTCAGCATGTACCAACGTGCTTGTTAAACATCTCCAAGACCTTGTAGAAAACATGCCTCAAGGACTCCGACTATTCTGGAGACAGGTGTCGGACCCAATGCTAGATGGGTGTACCACATGAACCAGGTGCGTGCAGGGTGGAGTGTCAGTCTGTGTGTGAAATAACAGGCAGACATTCATTGGCTGTGTGTGCTGTCTCCTGACTGACATACTCAACACACACACACACACACACACACACACACACACACAGAGACTTATTCCACCTCCGCCAAAGACACAATGCACACTGTGCCCCAATCTAACACAGTGCCAACTCTGTGCCAATGTTATGCCACCTCAACACCAGACTGCCAATGCCTGTCATTTCAGGACCAGATCCAGTGTCTCCATACCTTCTCCATGCCTTCCTCATGCCAACACTATACCACGCACGTGCCAACCTCATGTCACCGTAACGGCATCGAAGTCGGAGCTTCCGCCCCAGCAGCCCTTCATCCTGCCCGTCTGACCAGTGTATACGGAATCACTCCTGGCTAGTACGGAGTAGCAGACAAGGTCAAAGGTCGAAGGTCATGAGAGGGTTTGGATACCATTCTGGTGACCATTGTGGTTCTGATAGCCCTGCAGTCCTCCACTAAAGCTCCAGGAAATCTCTCGGCTCTGGGTTCTTGCAGCTTCCTGATGTTGTTCTCAGTTTCACGCTCAATCTCTGTCTATCGCTCTCTCCCCTCCCTCCTCTCTCCCCTCCCTCCTCTCTCCCCTCCCTCCTCTCTCCCCTCCCTCCTTCTCCCTCCTCCATCTCTTATTCTCTCTCTTCCAGTCTCTCACTGTTTGTCTGCAGCTCTATTTTTCTGTCTCTGTCTCTCGGTCTGTCTCTCTGTCACTATCTCTCACTGTCTCTGTCTCTCCCTGTCTCTGTCTCTCTGTCACTGTCACTGTCTGTCTGTCTTTCCCCGGTCTTTCTGTATGTCTGTCTCTATCTCTCTCTGTCTCTCCTGATGCCTGCTGGCACTTTGGGAGTAGTGCCCCTCCAATCCCTGTGCCCCCCTGTGCCCCCCAACCCCCCCTCTGGATGCCAGCCGACGGC
>JACXGI010009173.1:11762-31189 GCA_016801175.1 Esox masquinongy
CACACACACTCTCTCTCTCTCCCACACACACACACACACACACACACACACACACTATCTCTCTTACAAACAAACACTCGCACTCTCTTTCTTACACACACACACACTCTCTCACACACTGTCTATTTCTTACAGACACATACACTCTCTCACACACATACACACACAAACACGCACGCTAAACACAAAACAAAAGCACATTTCCATACTGTGCCAGATAGAATAAAGTCGGAGAGGGCGCTGTCAGACACGTGCAAAACAACCAAACAGGCAGCACACAACTCCGTTCAGCAGAACTGCATACACACAGAAAGGATCTAAATGTGATTTGAAATAGAGATTCCTATTGTGATTGGATGTTTCTGTTCTTTAGGTCCAGTAAGACAGAGAGAGCTGGAGCGAGAGAGAGACAGAGAGAGATGGAGGGAGAGAGAGACAGAGAGAGCTGGAGCGAGAGAGAGACAGAGAGAGATGGAGGGAGAGAGAGACAGAGAGAAATGGAGTGAGAGAGAGACAGAGAGAGCTGGAGCGAGAGAGAGACAGAGAGAGATGAAGGGAGAGAGACAGAGAGAGAGATGGAGGAAGAGAGAGACAGAGAGAGATGGAGGGAGAGAGAGACAGAGAGATGGAGGGAGAGAGAGACAGAGAGAGATGGAGTGAGAGAGAGACAGAGAGAGATGAAGGGAGAGAGACAGAGAGAGAGATGGAGGAAGAGAGAGACAGAGAGAGATGGAGGGAGAGAGAGACAGAGAGAGAGATGGAGGGAGAGAGAGACAGAGAGAGATGGAGTGAGAGAGAGACAGAGAGACAGACTGCTCCTTCATTCATCTTGTGTGGGTACAGAGTCTCACGGCTGACACTCTATCCATCAGTGAGCGCAACATTAACTCTCTGGATCAGAACCAACATCGTCACATCTCTCCATGTCTCTTTCTCCACCTGCCTTCTCCCCCCTTGCCTCCATCTTTCTCTACTTCTCCATCTCCATCTCTCCGTCTTTTTGTTTTTACACCACCCCCAGGCATGTTTTGTGAATTGCTCTACTTCTACTCCTCTCCTTCTCACTCCCTCTCCTCTCTCCTCTCCACTCTCCTCCTCTCTCCTCTTCCCCGGTCTTTGTCTCTCTCCCATTTGGTGTTAATAATTTAACTCCTGATGACCTGCAGCCAAGCTGGCTCTTCTCCAGGTCTCTGATTCTGGATATGTGCATGACAGTGTGCGGTAGGGCAAGCGTGTGAGATGGGGGGGCATGGGAAAGATCAGAATGGTTTGTGTTGTGTGCGTGTGTCTGTGAGTGTCAGTGCCTGCATGGGGGCAAGAGTTTAGCTTCTTAAAGGGTTGTCTTGCATATGCCAGTTCAGTATGTAAGATCAGATTAGCGGTGTCTTGGCAGGCTGCTATGGGCCAGTCTCTGGGCTCCCATACTGGCCTGAACCCTCCTCCAGCATCAGTTTCCTCCAATGACAGCACAACACTGGGACATCCCACGCTGCCGTGTTTACGTTGAACCACGGCCTCTTGCAACATCCTACGGGTCCACACACACACACACACACACACCCAAGCTGTACTGGCATTAATGTAAGAGACGGAGGAAGGTCAACATACGGTGCATTTGAGTGTGTCTTTGTGTGTCGTTTGTCTGTACGTGCATGATGTGCGAGCTGCTAACTGCTAATATATGCATGCACACATGTGTGTATGAGTGGAGTATGTGAATGCAAATGGGGGTGTGGAACACACACACACACATGACACACACACACACGACAAACACACAGACACACACACATGACACACACACACACACACACGACAAACACACAGACACACACACATGACACACACACACACAGACACACACACACGACATGCGCCGGTGACAGGTGGCTCCGGTAAAGAGGTGGTCCCTGAGCTGGCCTCTGCCTGTCCCTGAATGAGAGAGAGTGATAGAGAAACAGAGAGGGAGTGTGAAACGAAGAGAGAGCAAGACAGAGAGAGAGAGAGAGAGAGAGGAATAAAAAGCTCTCAGCAGCTGTCGGCCTAATTCCTTTAACACGCTGCGTGTGCTCTGATTAGAAAACAGATCTGGCCCCTCATTTACTCCTGACACCAGCTAATGCTCTATATCTCAATCGCTGTGGCCTCGCTTGCCTCTGCCCTGCCAGACCAGAAACACTGCCACACAGACATTCACAGACACACTGCCAGAACAGACACACTGCCACACAGACATTCACAGACACACTGCCAGAACAGACACACTGCCACACAGACATTCACACACACACTGCCAGAACAGAAACACTGCCACACAGACATTCACAGACACACTGCCAGAACAGACACACTGCCACACAGACATTCACAGACACACTGCCAGAACAGACACATTACCACAAAAGCACTTACAGACACAATGCCAGAAAGGACACTCACAGAGACACTGCCAGAACAGACACACACAGACACAATGCCAGAACAGACACACACACAGACACACTGCCAGAACAGACACACTGCCAGAACATACACTCACAGACACACTGTCAGAACAAATACACAGACACACTGTCAGAACAGACACTCACAGACACACTGCCAGAACAGACACAATGCCAGAAAAGACACACAGACACATCGCCAAGAACAGACACACTGCCAGACTAGACACTCACAGAAACACTGCCAGAATAGACACTCACAGACACACTGCTTGGCCAGGCCAGACAGACTAATTAATCTCCCCACAAGAAGTTTTAAAAGAACACTGCATTCTGCATCCCAAATGACACCCTAGTTCCCAGAGAGCTCTGATTATTTACAGTCCACTAATAAGGAAACAGGGAACTATTTGGGACACAAATTCTAACTGAGACCATGGAAAAGAATCACATTTGTTTACTCAAACAGGTTTTTGCTTCATAACAAATGAGACTTTTTATTTGGTTAATCAACATACAGAATTCAGTTTAAAAAAATGTTACAAAATGTGTTGTACTTATGTATTTTTGTGTTATACTTATGTGTTATACTTATGTTATAATTATGTATTTCATTCCACCTGGGAACATTTCACTCTCTACAGAGGCTAGATTATAATTGAAAGAATGCTAAGAGAGTGCAAAGCTGTGTGCAAATCAAGGCAAAGGTGGCTACTTTAAAGATTCTAAAATATAAATGTATTTTCATGTGTTTAACACTTTTTTGGTTACTACATGATTCCATACGGGTCATTTCAGTTCTGATGTCTTCACTATTATTCTACAATGTGGAAAATAGTAAAAAATAAAGAAATACCCTTAATTGAGTAGGTGTGTCCTGACTTTTGATGGGTACTGTATATACTGTAAACATAAAAATATGAACTAGGTGTGCATGTGGGACTATGCGTGAAAGTGAATACGTTGGAAAGTAACTAAATGAGTGCAGGTTAGTGTGTTAATAGTCTGTGGGAGGAGACTGGGGTGCTGTGATTCACCCAGCCCAGCAGGGGGCAGAGGTGTGAAGTCTGGGACTAGTAGGAGGTCAAATCAGTTTCACACTACAATATGAACACAAAGTGTTACCTCTCTGCGATTAAAGAGTGACAGAGAGGAGAAGAGTGTTTGTTTTTAAATGGATACGGTGATATGTATTTGGTGTTGGTACTGTGTGTGTGTGTGTGTGTGAGTGTGTGCATGTTAGTGTGTTTATATTTTTGAAACCTGTGACTCATTGTGTGTGTGTGTGTGTGTCTATGTGTGTGTGTGTGTGTGTTTGTCTATGTGTGTGTGTGTGTGCGCAAGTAAGGCTCAACCCGTGCAGAGCACATGCCCCTTTGTTAAATAGCCCCCTTTCCTGTCGACATGCGCTTGTCCAGTTCTGTGACAGGTGCCACTCACTTCGACAGGCATTTGTCATCCATATTTGTTACAAGCATGCAGCCCGACACATCGTCCGTCCGTGTGAGCCGACAACTCCACCAATTTGTTCAGTTTCAGTTCTCAAAAGGTCTGTGCACAGTCCGGTGTGTGTGTATGTGTGTGTGCATGTTTGTAAGACAGGGAGAGAGAGAGAGAGAGAAAGAGAGAGAGGTCTTTTATTCCCTCTTCCCTCTGTCCCCTGAATGGGTCTCCTGGGACTCGTTTGGCATCTCTCCACACTTTTATTTTCGCTCCGCAAACCGCTTCTGTCTGAGCACAAGCTGGCACAGCACACCATACACATGTACGTACACACACATGCACGCACATTTTTACACACACACACACACACGCACGCGCACACACAAACACTCGCAAGCACACTCCCTGGCACACAATAAAACACAGCGACTTAAGATCCCACCCATACACGAGCGGAGTTCTGAACCACACAAAATCATTCTTTTAGCTTGAACCACACACACGCTCATTCTTTCAAGCGCACATCACAGATAAAGAGCAAGCTGTATTTTGACATGCAATCCGCCAATACAAACACCATCCGATAGAAGTTTCATCAAAGACACTAACAGAAACACACAGACATCCATGAAAGCTCGTGATCCATGTGTATGTTCTGAGGTAATACACACAAACAATTCATCAGTGACAACAGCACTGCCACATCAGTGCTACTCAGAATACCCATGCAGAGAGTTTACAAATACACACACACACACACACGCACACACACACAGCCAAACACGTTTAATGAAAAGAAGGTTCCACACAAGCACAAAAAATAACTGTCAAAAGTGGTCACACAGTCAGCTACATACACTCACTCTGCCACAAACACAGTGACAGGCAGACGGGAAAAACTTCAAAAAGCGACAAATAAATAAATAAAAGACAAGTCTGTTAGAGATGAATAAATAACACAGGGAGAGAGATGCAAACAGGAAACAGGAGAGAGTGAGTGGGGGAGAGAGAGGAAGGAAGAGGGAATACAGAGAGATAGCGGGGGAAGGTAGATCGAAAGTGTGAAACTTTCTGTCTCACTTTTCTGTTGAGCCTAACACCAACACTCACAGCTGTTGAATTACTTCATAGACAACATGTAGACACTGCATCATTCACTGCATAGACAACTAGCAGAATATCTTGTTTATGTGTATGAATGTGAGGTAGTGAGTTTAGTACACAACTAACAGAACATTGTGTTTATGTGTATGAATGTGAGGTTGTGAGTTTACTACACAACTAGCAAAACATTGTATTTATGTGTAAGAATGTGAGGTAGTGAGTCTACTACCGAACTAACAGAACATTGTGTTTATGTGTATGAATGTGAGGTAATGAGTTTACTACCGAACTAACAGAACATTGCATTTATGTGTATGAATGAGAGGTAGTGAGTCTACTACACAACTAACAGACCAATGTGTTTATGTGTATGAATGTGAGCTAGTGAGTTTACTACACAACTAACAAAAGATCGTATTTATGTGTATGAATGTGAGGTAGTGAGCCTACTACACAACTAACAGAACATTGTGTTTATGTGTATGAATGTGAGCTAGTGAGTTTACTGCTCCAGCACTAAGTACGTCTTTAGCTGTGCGTGTGTGTGTGTGTGTGTGTGTGTGTGTGTGCGTATATGTACTGTAGGACCAAGTTCACACAAGTTGGACGACATACAGCATGAGTGTGCATGAGTGCATCCTATTTCTGCTGTTTTTTTGTGTTTTTTCTGTGTATTTTCCTCGTTTCAGGGGGAGCAGTGTGAATGCAGTATGCAAATTAAGTGGTTATTACCGCATTGCTCATCAAGCAGCGCGGAGCAGACATTAATAGGCTGATGAATATGCATGTGAATTTGTTAATTAAGTTAATTATTCTGCTGAAAATGCATTCATCTTCCAAGGACATCTTCCCCAGGATTCCAACCTGCTCCTCTCATTAGTCATGTGATACTTTACAGTGGGTTTGGCTGTCGCCAGGACAACCTGTGTCTGGGGGGGTCAAGGTGCGCTACTCACAACACACAGCACCAGTCCATTCAATAACAATAACAACAGTCATGGAGACGGGAACTATGACAATAGATCCTTTTTTCATGGATTCAAAACACTTCTCCCGGTCAGCGAGGGTTTAACTTCGCCATATTGTAGGAAACCCCCCGATCTATCTCTGGCCACGTACGAGAGGATCGAAATGACTGCCAACTGACTGATCTACAAATCATCCTTCATCATAAATAACTATCCATTATTATTCATAGATCAGTCAATCAGAGAGTAAGAAAAGGCACGAAGCTTGTTAGCCATTAAAATGTATATACGGAGTTAAAATGTAATGTTTCGGCCAGCAAAGGCTTCTTCAGATCAGAGAGTTAGCCACATTTTACCAAGTATACATTGTGTATAGATCCTCTGAAAACTTGGCCTTTCACTTTCCTGTCCATCTTTCAGGTCAAAATTCTCTTCTGTCACTGTCCTCCATTTCCTGTCTCTCTCTTCTCTCCCGTCTCTCTCTCTCCAATCTCTCCTCTTTTCCAGTCTGGCAATTCCCTTCTCCTCTGGTTTCCATCTAATTGCTTATTAAAACCCTCTTAAATGAACTTTTTGTGCCAACTTTCCAACACATTCATTAATTGTTGTAGCCAATTAAGTGTCGCTGTGCAAATGAGCTTCAGCACAAATGGTCCAGCAGGACCGCCCCTCTCCCCGTCCCCAAACCCCTCCTCTCTCCCCACAACCTGCCATCCCAGAAGCCCCTGCTCCCTTAAAGAGGCAGATCTGGGAGAGATAAAGAGGAGTGAAGGGTCACATTTTGATCCACAGAAAGGAGATATAATGCACATAAATATGTTTATTATGAACAAATGGCAAATGGATACCAATTAAATGGTACTTAACAATTGATTTAGCTAATTCCTCTATCCTCCATTTTTGCAGGCCTCGTCTTTAAAATGTTCTAAGGTACACATAAATGTGTTTGTATAAAATGAGACAGTCCTTTTCCAGCCTTCTCTGTTAGTAATTCATCAAAATTTACATTTACAGGGATGGATCTCAAAATAAATGTGTGAATTAAGGAAAACAAATAAGTTGTGCACGATACTTTATTGATAAGCGGCATGTCTTAAAATGATATGCTTTCTGTCATCTGACAAAACAAAAGCAGATTCAAGAAGTGTGGCAGATTTCAAAAGGGGGAGGACACTCTCTCAAAAGCCCAACACATTGACATCTCCTCCCGCACATGAGCACTTGTTGGTTTCTGAGTCATTGAGGAGAGAGCATTTATGACAACCGTTCAATGAATAAGACAACCCCAATGCCTAACCCATCCCACTTAGACACTATGGACGCTGATATATTCATCTAACTCTCTATAGTAGTTCTAGAAAAGTAGAAACAGTTTGTTGTTATTATACCTCGTTAAGTGCCCCACAACTGCTTATCAACTAGCAATTGCATCACTGTCTTTCTGTGGCTGTTAGTCATTAGTGATAAATAACAGCTAACAAGAAACGGTAGGACCATTTTGGCTCTAAAATATTAACTGAGGAGGGATGTATTCAGTGTTTGAGTAGCAATAAAGCATTCTGCGGCTGCAGTAAAACATATATATCACTAGAGGAATAAAGTCAAAGCATTTAATCAAACAGACCATAAATAAAGATGGAACCATAACTGGAATGACTGACATTAAAATGTATGGCAGAGATGGTAGAGATGACACAGAGGGGAGCTCATTAAAATTCTGCTTAACTTTCACTGCATGGCCTGAGTTGCATTCGTAATCTAAATGTTTTTCAACGTTTTTAATGACAACCCTGAGAGGAGAGGATTGTTCGCTGTCAGCCATTAAAAAGGAGTAGTCCACCGCAAACTTCTCTTTGATTTACATATATGAATATATGACTATAATACATGCTGCAACATTATTTAGCATTTTGGAAATCTGATAAGTTAGCAACTATTTGAAATGTGTCAGCTAAATCTGTTAAGACTCATCTCGACTACAAAATCCAGAGAGGCTCTGGCTGGTTTTGTAAATAGTTCTACTGCCACCACCTCAGTAGTCTATTGTCTTGTAAACTTTGTTCATTGTGTTTATTATTTGTATGATCTTCTTTCTAGCACTGAATTTGAACTAATTCATAGATTAGAATGCACCTACTGCTAAGCTGTGGGATTGTTTAACCTAATCACCGCTCAAAACTCGCACAAAAGGTCTGAAAAGGAGCTCAATTATTTTGCAGTAATATATTGAACAAGGCAACACTGAACCAGGGAGACTAAGAAAATGTGCTGCTGAATTGATTCTTTATTTTACCCTAATTTTACCAGGTAAGCATGACTGGAGACCACTTGTCATTTTCAGGAATGACCTGGGAGGAATTAGGGTTAACTACCTTGCTCAGAGAAGGGACAGATTCTTCATCTGGCTCCTGGATTTGATCAAGCAATCTTTTGGTTTCTGGTCAGATGCTCTAACCAATAGCCTACCACGATTAGATAAAATACTGGTACAATAGTTCATGGTAGTTGGAGTAAGAAGAATATCAATCTGATAGCACAGTACTTTGAGGAAATTTAAAGAAAATTGTCATAGACACAGTAGTATGACCAGACCATCTACTGGCTGATCTGGTGATTGAGTCATCCAGGTCATTAAGTGTTATGAAATCCGACAGCTTGTTATTGTTCTTCTCCAGTCACCAGAATATACATAGCCATAACCCATTACTACTCTATATTACTACACTATTTTCAGGAGTAATTAGAAGTAATTACATGGTGGAAAGTTATTTTGCCCAATGACAGAAAACAGGCTTACACCAAATTGATAGGAGTTTCATGATTTTTTTTCTGGGAGTACCCCTTTAACCACACCAGATACAAATGCTATTTATCTGCTGGCTCTCTCCTTACATTTTGCCTAACAACTAAGGATTTCACCACTGCCTTTCCAAGACAATTAGGGCTGAAAAACTGATAACACATTTAATTTAAATCAATTATACACATGCATGCTAATTGGGGGGTAACTATCCAACTATTGTGATGTTTCATTTGTGACTGAGCTTATTACACAGTGGGGTGAATACTGGGATTTGATCTATGCAGAATAACTCTAACTTCTATAGTGTGGCCTGTGTGCATTGCACAGCAAAACAAAACATCTTTAAATTGTTCTTCAAACCATTCAGACATTCAAACCAAAACAACATGTTTAAAAGGGGTTTAAAGTGTACTCATGGGCTTAAAAAAAGTAATTATATTTGAATATGATGCATGCTCAGCAGTGATGTGTTTTCATATATCTGTTCTGCAGTGGTGTGTATGTGTGTTTGTGCGTGTGAGAAAGAGTGTGCTTAGCTCTGGGGCTGTGGGAGTTTGTCTTCCTTCCCTGAGTTTACACAGCTTTGGATCAAAGAGCCTCAGTCATCAAAATGAACATCAAACTGTAGCAGGGCAAGGGGACACAGTACACCAGAGGCCCACATACAGGAGGTAGAACAAGCACACGCAAAACACACGTAAGAAGTTTGCATGTGATGGAAAGGTTGAGGGAAAAAAATCACGGAGAAAATATATTGACTGATATATTGATTTATTTGGGGGGGGGGCTAATTAATAGCGAAATTAATAGCTAAAGCCCCCTAAAATAGGCCTAGCGACGTTCCTGACCATTAACAAATACCAGATCCCCCTCTCCTACATTCCTTTTCTTATCTAAACATGGGGACTCAGTACTTTTAACAAGTAATTCGTTTATAGAATTAAGTATACAACAATTCAGGAAATCCTATAACAGTATACGAGGGTTACGAAAACGTCACAGACCATCCCTTCAAGTTTCTCAATACCATGGTCCACGTCTCGATTGAGCTTGCTAGGTGTTAACTGCGCAAGAAATACATCTGCATTTCTTTGGTGAGTCTGTCAAGTAGGTAGTTAACATCTAAAATTTTGGCCCATACTCAATAGACGCACAAGTGAATTGCAAATGTGGTGCTGACGATCCATGTGTTGTCTATGCCAAGGTAAATAACCGTGGTTTCTTTCCCACCCCGATCGTCAAAAGGTGATAATGGCCAAGCTGCATACCATACTGGCGAAGACAATTAGGATTTTATAAAATACGCACTCGGTTCCGTAGTCAGCAGTGAGGTAGCAGAGTTACAAGTTGCTTAAAATAAGCAGCACAAGCCTATAGGCTACGTTGTCCTTTTTCACATTTCTTTCCATGGGAATGGTCTCTCCAAACGTTGCCATGACACTATTCATTTGGCTGCCCCCAATGGAGTACGCGGGTTTACCGGCTTCTTCAACGCAGTCCCCGCGACCTAACCCCTATTTTCAAGGCACACCCAGAAGGCTTAACCCGGTCCCAGTCCCTACAAACCAGGCCACCTCTACGCGACGAAGGTCCCAACGGGTCGTCGACCGAACTTCGGATAGCTCGCAGGGTCAACCTCTTCTTCCCTATGGACGCTCCGCACCCTTGGTTGGAATGGTTTTGGAAAACGAGACTAGGCCTACCGCGAGCCCACCGCGGTATCGTCGGCGAAGCGTTGGTAGATGGAACAGGACCATGCCACGTTCATCTCCGCTCACTTACGTAAGTAAACATTCTCAAATGTAATTCGACCACTTCAATAATTGAACCATTAAATTTTTGTGACAGAATATTTTTGTTGGTTAATTTACCCACAATAGTTAATTCCCTCCACAGGGAAGGCCAATAGCAGATTCAAGGCAGGGACAACCCAGCTCACCTGCCGGTCCCGATGTCCCACCGGCACAATCGGTGGACACGCCTGAACATCAAACTTCGACTCACGACGAGCTGGCACCTGGCACACACTGATCCCTGCCAATATCTAACGCCTTTTTCTGCCAGTTGACAAAAACCTGAAAAATATTCCAAAGAGGAATATTAAACACCCCATTCAGTCACTGGACAGAATCTTTGGCCAACCTGGAATATCTAACATTCGGTCAGTGGACGCAAACCCCTAGTCAACTCCCAGTAATCCAGACTTAAAAAGGAACCAAAATGTTAATTTAGTTGTATGTTATCAATTATGTAGAGAACATCATTCGTATAACGTTGTGCATCATAAAACTGTATGTTAAAGCAATGGATTGAGTGAGTGATCGTGGTGAAAGAGAAAAGATTTGCAAGCAAGAAATGTGCCCCCTAACGGACATTCTAAAACATGTACGAAAGAAGAGAATAAAGAACGTCACATTTGAAACTTCTCAGACAACACCATCTGGTTGCATGATTTCCTTTAATAAACTGAACCGAGAAAACACATATTACAAAATATCCTCTGATACAGTCACATGAAACCCAAAGTCAGATTTCTCCCTTCCCAAAACATTGCAAAGGAAAAAAAAACATGGACCATCTTTTTAGCATGTAACTTTCTTTAAGGTAGAAAATAATCACACAAAAACATATTTGCTGCACAGTTAGGCAGGGCGGCAAGATATGCCCAGGCTATCAGAGACCATCAGGTAAAGCTTTGGGGGAGGGGTGTAGATAGTGTGTTGTTGTCTAGTCCACTGGTTCCCCAACTCTGGTCCTCACCTTCCCTCAACAGCTCATATTTTGCTGTAGCCCCTGGCAAGCAAACCCGATTAAACTCAACTTGTTGACTAATCATCAGCCCCTCAACAAGATGAACTGGGTATGTCTGCCTGGAGTATATAATGAATGTGAGATACTGGGAGTAGAGTTGGGAACTACTGGTCTTTTTGCTATTGGGTATGTTCGTTGGTTTAGCTTGCTAGCTGTGACCAGAGTGGTCAAGTAAAAACTCAGGGATTTAAGAGGAGCCGTTGGTTAGAGAGACAAGTGTCACTTTGCAATTCCTGTAGGTGTGTAGGAGTATGAGGGCTAGAGATGTGTAGCTGCTAATGAGGGTTCAAGAATGAACATTTTCATTTCTACATGGGAGAACTGACAGAGGCCAACATACTGTAGTTTGAGCTTGAAAAACAAGGGGGGGGGACTGGGCCACAAATACCTTCTCCGACAGTATCTGTGGTCAAAGACAAATATACACACAAGGTATTCATTTCAAGCCCTGTCTTGTCCTGTGTACCTGCCTTTCAGAAAAGAATAAAACAACCCAAAATCTCTGTGGGCAAGGATCATTCAAGGATCGCTAAGCTCACAGAGGCACAAGGTCGAAGGTCAGGAGCCAGCTAGTATGAGGGGCTGAGTTTGTTTAACTCGCACTGAATCCCAGTGTCGTATTTTTGCACCCTAACCCCCCTCCCCACCCAGTTAAATACCTTGGTTTTAGACTAGGCCTTTGTTCCTGCCGTGTCGCACATTGCAGACGGCCCCTCCCCTATTCACCTGGAGGGCGGAGACAAGTGATGTCACCAGACTCCGAGACACACTGAAAGCCTAGTGATCAGAGGGCACTACAGTAGACATAACAATCAATTGATTGGCAAATTAAACAAAACCGAATCACAGCTGATCACATTCCATGTGCGGAATTCGCTCCAAACTTCAGCCAGTCAGGAGGTCAAGGAGGAATGGCAGGGTCAGAGATTGGATGGTGTGGAGGTTCCCACTACCACGTCTGAAACACTTACCAGGCACAACCCCCGTCTCTGTCTGTCTAGAGCGGGGCTTTGTTTGTCCTTTAGTCAAACCAACACTGTCCATCTTCATAACAACATCCTCTAAATATCCTGCCCCCTCCCAAAAGTCTGCACCTTCCTCTGGACAAACATTCTGAAAGCCATCTTCATCTTTCTTCATCATCCTCCCATCTTCAAATACACAAAATCTGCAGAGGCTGGGGAGCTGCTCGTCTGTACTCTCCCGGAGAGACGGGTTGCTCTACCGTAGGGTGGTTACCATCATCAGTACAGAAGGCGTGCCCGGCTCCCGTTGCTGTCGGACAGCCTATAGGACCCACGGTTCCCCAGGTCTCTGAACAGGCCTGCCCAGAAACAGCCGTCAGCGAGAGGCCCCGTGGGCAAAGCGGAGGTCCTGGTCCTTAGGGAACTGCGCTGCAGGGCTAGGGGCAGCGGAGGCCATGCTGCTCGGGGGCTCCCGGGCAGGGGAGGGTTTAGGGGAGTCCGTTGCCCAGGTGGAAGTTGGCTGTGCCCGGGCAGTGGTATCCACGGCCGGGGAGTGATCCCTGCTGCCCTGGGCGTGAGGGCCTCCGGACGCGGCCTCTGGATCCTGTTGGGAGACCAGCTGCAGCAGGGCGACCACCACAGCGGGGCTGATATCCTGGCCGGACTCCGAGCCAGTCTGCTGCTGGCCAGGGAGCGGGGCTGAGGGGGGAGGTCCAGGCGGAGACGGGGGACGTCGCTCGGAGGGCGGAGGGGCCTGACTCATCCCGATTGGCTGCTTCCGCTTGGTGATGGCACCATCTGAGGGCCGAAGGAAACAACACCGTCGAATCAGATATTAATCAGAGACACAAAAGCATTACATGTTTAGTGAGATTTCACCCGGACATCTTCACCTGGGCCTGTGTGCCACCACCTATGCTACACACATTTAGCATTCATTTCCTCTCAGTAGAATGTCCCAGAGAACCTGTTTGTGTGGGTGCGGCCGAGACAAACCACAGCTGTTAACTCCGTGAACCACAACACCCAGCTTGGCCAGTAGAGGGAGTGCACGTACCGTGCCTAACTCAGGACTCCACCCAACCATTCAACAATGTACTTTTAAGGTGGACAGCATTTAATTTTTTTTTTTTATATAGAAAAGGTTGTGTCTTGGGCTGACAGGCAACAAAATAACAATACCAAATACCACAGAAATTAGGATTCAAATTGATTTGATAAATGTAACTGGAAATGTCACCTATGCAGGGTTTTTTTAAACCCCTTATTTTAAGAGGTAAATTGACCACGACATCCTCATTTACAGCAACGACCTTGGAGCAATTCAGGTTGTCTGCCTAGAAACTCCCTCCTTAGCTAATGGTTCCTGGAAGGTCATCATAACTATAAGCATTTAAAGATCAACAAAAAAATAAAACGTTGACAGATAAGCATCATTGAGAGACATGGTGGTACATCATTAAATTCATTGGGGCCTAAATACTCCATATGAAATGCATTCACACATGCGATGCTAACCAAGGACGGGAAGGAACAACAGACGCTAATGTTGTACTGAACTCAGTGGGCCTGTAATGTGACACGCCGAAGACTGCCTCAGGGAGATGGAGTCAGGTTCACGCCCTGTGACACAACAATGTCCTGTCCAGGGGGAAGATCAAGCAGCCTCACGCTACCGGAACAGGAGTCAGTCTACTGCTACTAAGAGACGTTCTGACATGCACAAGACAGGGCTGGAATGGGTGGTGATGGATAGGGAGGGGGTGACATGACAGCGAGGGAGGGAGGGACAGGAAGCCCTGCCATAACACTGTGAGAGAGTTCTCATTCTGCTGTCATGACAACCGGGCTACTCTGCTGTTACCATTGTTTCCTAGGCAACAGGAGCCACTACAAACAGAGACGAGATGATGCTGACGTCTAATGTAACAGGCAACATAGAAAAAGTGTGTGATTAAAATAAAAGTTAAAAGAAAGACATGCAGGTGAATGCTAAGGTTCAAAACATTTATTTTTGCTTGATAATTTATTAGACTTTCTTCATAAAAAGGCTGACATTACAGACTGGTTTTGAAGCAATATATTGTCATGGAGGGAAGAACAATCCCAGAAAGGAGGAAATGGATGAAGGGTGAATGAGAAAAGAATAAAGGAAGAGAAAACAGGGTGATAAAGAAAGGCAGGAGTAAAAGGAGAGTGTGCAGTGAGAACCATTTTCTTTCTGACACCAACACTACACCTCTTGGTCTACATTCACACCAGTGACAAAAGTCCATGCGACCAAGGACACTCGAAGCCACTCTCAGGTCAGCCATCTTGAGGACTTTCCAACTATGTACGGTACATTTCCACAGACACGTGGCTGAGAGGGTGAGAGTAGCCTTTGAAGTGTGAGACGGGTGGGAGTTGGGCTGGGGGGCGGTACTGTCGGTTTGAGGAGGGGAGCTGGCGGGTCTAGACGCAACCTTAAAACAGATCTTGGTAAAAACAAACAAAAAAGATACCCTGGAATCTTTAGATGGACCATTTAGTTAACATATTTCATCTCAGCGGCTTGTTTTATAAAATGGAATTTAAAAATGCATTTCTGAATGCAGAAAAACAATTCACGACAGGATGGGCACCGTGACAGGCCAGCTATGAAGGGGGGCGTGACCCAGTCTTCTCCCCCTCGTCCACCAGTCCCCCGTGAGATCACCCCGACCTCCGACCCGGCGCTCTCTGCCCCGCCCGTTACAGACTGAACCCGGACTTGCCCTTGCGGTCAGCCGCGGAAGCGGACGAGCCTCGCGTCGCCGCCTCCTCCGACTGGATGCCATTGCTCTCGTCACCCTGCTCCACCACCTCCGCCTGTGGCTTGATGAGCTGGCCCAGCAGGAGGGCCAGGAGGCTGGTCTGGTCGTCCTGGCTGAGGGACGCCTCGGCATGCAGCGGGGAGGGTTCCTGGGGCTCCGGGGGGGGCTCGGGGGGCTGGGACCTGGCCGGGGCCTGATCCTCAGGGGCCCCCCGGTGGTGGGAGGCCTCGGTCAGGGCAGACAGGGACTGGCTCAGGGTCTCCAGCTGCTGCTGGCTCTCCGGGTTGGAGGAGACGTTGAGCAGCTGGGCCATCTGGGGCAGGCTGAGGTCCGTCTGTCTCTGGAGCAAGTTCAACAGCACCGCCAGCTCTGTCTGGTTCAGCTGCTCCGCCGCAGCACCCAGGCCTGTCGGGAACAAGAGGACGTGGTCAGCATGCTGCCGGCCTGCAGTCTTCAGAGGCCTTCCGGAATCTACCGGTCGACAGAAACACTAGGAACAACCACTGTCTACCAGTGGAGACACTATCTAAGGAGACATTTGCCAAGGGGATGCTTGGCGATGGTAGAAAACAGTGTCTGCCTGACCTGCTAGCTCATTGGCCGAGATGGCTGAGGAGGCCGGTCTTCCGGGCGGAGGGGGCGGGGCTCCGGCGGGGCTGGCTTGGGGTCGGCTGTTCTCTCCACTGGAAGCCCCTGAGGGGTCCTTGCGGGGCACTTTGGGCACAGGCACATCCTCGGGCAGCCCACTTTGACGCTGGCGCCTTCGTTTCTTGCTCCACAGCTCATGGCAGTCCTGCCAGTGAGGGAGACTGGAGACAGAGTGAAACACAGCCAGAGTCAAAAACAGGGAGATGGAAGCACAAGGGAGGGAAACGGAAAGAAGCAAAGCCAAGGAGTTCAAACTAACTAAACAGAGGCACGGAGGGGGGCTCAACAACGATGACTGGAACCATCAGAACAGCCTAGTTAGGGGTACGGACAAGGACAAGACGCCAGAGTTGTAACAGGAACGAGCCATAGAAATGACCATTTGGCAAAGAAACTGCTCTGTAGATCACCGTCTCAGGCCCAGGAGCGGAGAGAGCCGGGGGGTACTCACTCGGGGGGGGACATCTTGCTGGGCTCCACGTTACACAGGAAGTCACTATTGAGGGCCTGCTCGGCTGTGCAGCGCCGTGCGGGGTCAAGGGTCAGCATGCGGTCCAGCAGGTCTAGAGCCTGAGCGGGCAGACTGAGCCAGAGAGGCAAACAACAGCCGTCAACAGCTGACATACCGCTTCAACTGAGTACAATGACAGACGGCAGAATCCAACAGGGTGTGCACGTGTGTGGGGTTGAGTGTGTAGTTAATGCATGTGTTACATACAAGGCAAACTCCTCGCGTAGCCGTCGGCGGTACTGTTTCTTGGGCTTCATGGTGTTGAAGTAGGGCAGCTTGATGACGTCCGGCCAGGCGGCAGGACAGGGGCTCCCGCACAGACGGCTGAGACAGAGAGGGGCAGTTAGAGTCTGTCCTGAGGGGCCCCTACTCCGCTAGGGATTGGCTAGGAAAGAAGAGCACTGCGTAGGGCATTAGGGGTTGTTTGGGGTGCAGGGGGGACCTTAACATGGAGCTGCACTCCTCCAGGCAGCAGGGGGAAGCATACCTGATCAGCTCTAGCTGAAGGAGTTCCTGATTGGCCTGGAAGATGGGTTTCTTGGTGAACAGTTCTCCCAAAATACACCTGCACACAAACAGTCAGTAGATAAAGTTGGAGATTCTAAAAAAACAGGGGTTCCCATAGCGTCTAATATTTGTTAGTGATGATTGCCAGTCTGTGGGATTTGAGCAGTCTTGGTTCAAAATGATTCAGAGGTGTAACAGCGACACCGTATGGAAAAATAAGGTTACTGCAAGCCATTGTCCAACACAAAGGAGTTGGAACTTCAGCATGTGTTTAAAACCTCAATTCAGACTGTTTGTGCACCAACGAACAGCTGTTAAAACACACAGGAAATGAGTGTTCTGATGTATTGTATTTCTGTGTGTGTGTGGGTGTTTACTAACCCGCAGCTCCAGACGTCAATGGCTGGAGAGTACCTCTCCTCCCCCAGCAGGAGCTCAGGAGGCCGGTACCACAGTGTGATGACTTTATTAGTGTAGGGTCGACTAGAGGGAGGGACGGAGAGGGAAAGGTCATATCCAGCACCTCTACCAAACCTCCTACTGCACAAAACACTTCATTTCTCAACATGAGCACTGAAGGAACACTTCTAAACGCTGCAACACAGCACCACCTACTGACCAAACACTGGAATAGTTCTGTTTTCTTTCAGACCGCCACAGCAACTGAACAAGGCTTACAGTTCAAGCCTCGATTTGACAACAGAAGGTTAAGACAATGCAAGTTTCCACACGGAAGTGTCTGAACAAATTCATGGGAACGTTTCTGCGATATTCAAATCCTTTGTCTTCAACTATGTATTGTTTAAACTAAATTAAACCAGGAAAGACCTCCGACTTCACATACTGACAAACATGTCATTGTTATTACAAGCTCTAAAGCAACTCGATGAATCCAAGCTGAAGTCTCACCTTTCCTCTGAGTTGTAGAGTCGTGCCAAACCAAAGTCAGCCAGTTTGATCTGACCGCTGTACAGGGGGAAAGAGGTTAGAGAATCACTGGGAAAAACAAGACAAATCATACTGCCTCATATTCATTTCCACCTACACAGCTGTTAACACAACAGCTAACAACAGTAGTTAACCATATAATCAAGAGGAAAGGAATTTAAATTCCCATGGATGCAAAGAAGAGTTCAATGAAAATTGGTCATCCGGACAGAAGGACACTGTCGTCAGCACACAGTAATAGATATACCTACATTACAGTTGATATTGGCCAAACGATTGGTTGTAAAAGGTCTACAATGTGACAATTCCGATGGGGAAAAACGGGTGTTTTGAGTGCATAAATTAGGAAGTTCAGGTTTAAAAATGACAGAAATCAGTGGTGGTTTTTTACCTGCAAGGCAGGTGATAGTGGATGATGTTGGAGTTAACGATTCATAAGCAATATACTCAAACACACACAGAAACACTGTATGAACATTTCCATTGGTGTGGTCCAGTATTATTGACCTCTTCACTGCATGCATGGAAGAATGTTGAAAGACATAATGAGGGAAGAGAATCTTAAAATCTACCAAAGTAATTACGAAAAACTTTAACCAGCACTAAAACAAAATAAAAAAGCTACTGTTACCACTACCATAACAACACTTCTCAAATCAGAAACCAGGAAAATGGGGGTTGCCTCCATAATGAACGATTAACCCAGTAAACGTGTCTAAATGAACAGGGGCCAGACAGTAAAATCCCTAGAACCGCCACACGCTCGTAGACCAGGGGTTGGAGACACCTGTCCCATCCGCTCACGCACCTGTTGTTGAGCAGGATGTTGGAACACTTGATATCTCTGTGCAGGAAGTTCTTCTTGTGGCAGTAGTCCAGCCCCTCCATCAGCTGCCTCATGAAGCTCCGCACGTGTTCCTGGGAGAACTGGCACAGTCCAGACTCCAGCAGACCCATCAGGTCATGGTCCATGTACTCAAACACCAGGTAGAAGGCTCCTGAGGGGACGGGGAGAGGCAGGCGGGCAAACACTCACATCAGAACAGACGGCACCCACACAAGGCAGGCAGAGACCAGACGGGCCAATACGACATGCACACACACCTTTGTCCTTCTTGAAGTCTAGAGCGTCCTGTTTGTCTGTGACAATCTCCTTCATGTTGACTACGCTGCGGTGATTGAGCTGCCGGAGGATCTTGATCTCTCTTATGGCCGTGATGGGGAAGCCCTCCTTTTCATTGTCCAGGCGAACCTTCTTCAGAGCCACCAGCTCACCTGAAGCAGACAAGAGAAACATATCTATGTAGCGTGGTATAACAGACAAGAGAAACATATCTATGTAGCGTGGTATAACAGACAAGAGAAACATATCTATGTAGCGTGGTATAACAGACAAGAGAAACATATCTATGTAGCGTGGTATAACAGACAAGAGAAACATATCTATGTAGCGTGGTATAACAGACAAGAGAAACATATC
>JACXGI010009174.1:0-31190 GCA_016801175.1 Esox masquinongy
GTTACAGGTCTGTGAGAGCCAGAAATCTTGCTTGTTTGTAGGTGACCAAATACTTATTTTACTGAGGAATTTACCAATAAATTCATTAAAAATCCTACAATGTGATTCTCTGGATTTTTTTTTCTCATTTTGTCTCTCATAGTTGAAGTGTACCTATGATGAAAATTACAGGCCTCTCTCATCTTTTTAAGTGGGAGAAATTGCACAATTGGTGGCTGACTAAATACTTTTTTGCCCCACTGTATTTGAGTATCATCGGCATAGCTGTAGCCAAAAGAAGACTTGATCAAAACTGGGACATAAAAAATGTCTGCTTTTGTCATGTTTGTCTGATTTATCTAGGTTTTGGGTAATTTATGCCATGTTATATTTTATATTCAGAAACATACCTTAATTATAAGTTAGCACTTTTATCTTCACTTTCCCCTGCCTGCATGACAGCTCCTCACACAAGTACAATTACGTATCTAGACCCGTATTAACTTGTCTCAGAGTGATATTGAGATGACTGTCCACGTATTTTCCAGATGTAACTTCTATTTCATCCAGGAGGCCCAAGAAAGATTTTTATTTGTTATTGGTTTCAATTCAGCTTAGTACAATTTATTTGAAATACAGTATATTATTAATAGTGGAAGTGTAATGCCTTAACATATTTAAGTTCCGATGATTGTCTCTTTCTTTACTTAGTCTTACCAGCAGTGCTTGAATAAAAGTGATTTAATAGCTAAAACTATTTCCAACCAATATCAACACAAAGAAATCCCAATGGTTATTTAATATCCATGTTGCCAATTGAGGTCTTATCCTAGTGCTTTACTGCAGGCGTGTGTACTACCCTCCCCTCTCAGTAAGACCAAATCAAACATATTTTCCTAAAAAGGACTACTTTACCTATTGAGCCCTATTGAATCTGTGAGCAAAAGGGATCATTAGGGTTTCAGCAGTTCACTGGTGAAACCCTATTGTGTTTGTTCCTGTTCATTATTATTATTATTCTTCCGGCAAAAAAGGGTGTTTTTTGGAAATTCCCATGAGATAAAATGGCTTAAAGTTGCCCAAATTTTTATGGTAGTAAAGGGCGACAGGCCGCAACTTTTGCAAGCTCACTATGCCCACCACTTGTGCCCTAGAGTCTTGAAAATTGGTACATAGGTGTAGTTCCTCATTAAGACACATTTTTGCCATTGGGACCCATAAAGTCCACCATGATGGATTTTCCGCAATTTTGGTAACAAAGATGATTCGACAATAATGACTGCAAAGATTTTTTTATCAACCACACGGTGGTGCTAGTGAGGTTCCCCACATTTGCAAGCTCACTACGCTCATCATGTTTAAAATAAAATCTTGAAAAGAAGTGTATAAGTCCATCTCCTCTAAAGGAACATATTTGCAATTGGGACCCATTAAGTCGGGCGTAATGGTTTTTCAGCAATTCTGAGTTTGTGAAAAATTCTTCAAACGCTACTTCTGTAGCGTCAAATGACAGATTTAAACCTTTTCACAAGTACATTTTAAAATATCACTGAAGGCCCCTCAGCGTGATTTCTTAATGCATATTATTTCAGTATGCACTGACAATTCCAGAATTGTATATTATGACAACAAAAATTGCCACCACAGCAGCCCATAAACACCATGTTGCTTATTAGAGATGGAGCAGTATTCTGATTTCAACTGGTTCAAATTATATTTTGAAACTATTTAGGGCAGTACTGTTAAAGAGTATATTGAATATTTATTGAGCAACCTTCTAAGATATGTTATTTTCCTGAGGATCACTCCACTTGTCATATCAATAAAACATATGCTAACCAGCAGACAATGGTTTGTGTGTTAATAATGCCTTTATTTACGTGATTATTCACTATTTCACTAAAGATGGTGAAAAATAATGCATTCCGATTCTTGCATATTTAATAATGGACAAATACGTTCAGTGAAAAACACCTTTGGTTATATTGAGCTTGTTTGGCTAATTACTGTTTACGTGCGCAGCCATTTTTGTTTTCATTCCACTGAATTCTGGAACCAAATGTCTGCGATCAAAGATGGTTGAACAAGACGATTCACCAATCTGACCGGAAGTTCAAATCTTGATTACCTTCCTGTCTCTGAGTCACCTGTATCTGACTTTGTTTGATAAACAATCTTTAGCATACAAGTTGCAAATCGTGAAATACTACATGTGCGACAGACCAGACATCATGTAATGTTAAGTTGATCAGTCTTTTTTCTTTACCGGAAGGCAAGTAAGGTAGGTACATCGCTCTATCTGTCATTTGCAACATCAATAAAAACGAAATATAATGCAATTGAACAAAATAGTAAGGTAGACGATAATTGGGAATGGGGTTGTATTTTTTGACTACGTCGGAAATTTCAGAAATGATAATTAATGACACGCTAGTTAACATTTTATGTCGCTAATAATTACAAAACATTGACGACTTGATCAAGTTATTATTTGGTATACAAGAAGATATTTTTCGAAACTGCTGCTGACCAAAGGCCTTTTTTGCTGGCCTAGTGATATCAGAATCAGAAAATTATATTTTTATAATTTAATAAATATTTTAATTAAAGCTAGATGTATTTTACAAAGTTCATTCCCATCAGTCTACTGACGTAGTTTCATTGCTTTTCCCTCCCTCGGTTGTGCTGTTTCCAGTGCAGCTCAGATAAATCAGAGCTTTTATCCAATCAGATTTTCCACATGTGCTGTCTCCGGGTGAAAATCTATCCTGAGACCTATAGAATTTCGAGTGAATCCCATCTTCTGTTGAAGCAAATGGGGAGGAGTTTGTTGATTGTCATGTTTTTCAACCAATCAGATTTTGAGTTTGCAATAATGAGCCTGTTCTTTGGTACGTAGCACCCTTCTAGCTTGCCTACGTGCGCATTTTTCAGGTGGTGTGATCGGAGAGCCAGCCACCTAACTGAAATAAAGCTAGTTAGGATGTCATGTAGGAACATCTAAGATGTTATTTTAACTTTCTTTAGTGAGGTTTAGATTGTTAGATGTAGTGTTTTGCGTTAGATTTTTTGTTTAGATTTGTACTGTGTTCTGTTGTCTTTTTAACGCACAATGGAGGAGAAGAAATGCATTTGGTTGGCGGATTTACTGGCAAAGCCTTTTTCGGGAAAACATGGAAATTGTGAGGAAGGGTCGACCAAACCCCCAACTAGCAACCGTTCAGGGTAAGGATGTAGTAGTAGGGTGGACAATAGAACACATAAAAATTGACCCTAGCCTCAAAAACATCAAAAGAACGCTGGCTGAGCTGGAATGCTAGCGCGTGCCCATAGCAAGTGAATTGAAACAAACCTTCGTTGAGCCTCTTCTGACCTGAATGTAGCTTAAAATTCCATTGCCTCAAAATGGCACCAAAACAGGTCTCCTCTTTTATTTTACTACTATAACCTCATTTTACGGTGATACTGAAAAATAACAACTGGTATAGGAAGTAAACATCTGGTCCTATATGGTATTAATTGCGCTTAAACCTGGATTACGTAGAAGGATATAAAAAATCGCTTTTTCTGACTATTTCTAGTCTAGCGTTTGAAGTGAGTGAATGGCGTGGCCAAGCCATATTTTATTAAAAAGAGGAGATTCTCCTGATTAAAATGATGCCCCATTTGAGGAAATTGAAAAATATAAATTTTGAGATAATTGCCTCAGTATACCAGCATGTCTCTCCATTGGAAAACAATGGGCGGAGCTCAGAGTTCTAAAGCAAAAAGGTTTTGGGGATTTGCATTTGATGACAGTGAATGGCGCAGTCCAATCATATATTATTTTAAAGGGGAGGTCCTGCTGGTTAAAATGGTGTCCGATATTTAAAAATCAGAAAATATACATTTTGAGATATTTGCCTCTGAAGACCGGCATCTCTCTCCCAGCAATAGGAAACCAATGGGTGGAGCTTAGAGTTCCATAGGGGAAATGTTTTCGTGACTAGTGTGTTATGGCAGCAAAGCCCGCTGACCTGTATTTTCTTATTTAAAAGGGGGGGTCCTCTTGATGAAAATGGTGCTCAACTGTAAAAAATCAGAAAAGATACATTTGAGAGATCTGAATGCTATACAGCGTCGTCCTGTATAGCCTCTTCTCGTTAGTGCTCAGGATCTGATTGGGAAAAAAATTGAAGACATGTTCATTAGCAGTGAGGATGGCAGTGTGTGTTGGTGGCCAGGGAAAGTACTTAGTTCTAAAGAAGACATATTTGTAATTGACTATGAAGAAGAAGAGGACGAAGAAATTAGTAGTTCTGTAGCAGAATATCCACTCCTGTCTGATTATTTTGAAAACGAAGTGAGAATTCTTTCATAGATTCTGGCCTGTATCTACAGATTTTGTTGGATAATGTTGTTTACTCAGAGATATTAGATATTCTGTTAGTTCTTGTTAGAGTTTGTTAACCTTCTCCTCGGGTCCCTTTTAGATGTTCTCATCTGTGTTTACCATGATCTGTCACTGTTATTCAAGTAGTCATGTAATTAGCAAATAGTCCATATTTGAGAAAAATGTAATCTGATAATACATTTGGCATTGTGGTGTGGTGTAATCACTGGAGCTCAAACAAAAGAGGAACTTTGATTGAGGACACAACATTGTGGAAATGGTATCCCTAAAGACTCACAGAGAGGCGTGATGCTTGCAATTTACTTGTGCTCATGTGTAACTGGGCTGACAGTACCTTGTCCACTTGAATGTGGTCAGTGAAGAGGGCTGGTTAGCCAATGACGGGTAAGATCCCACATTTAACACCGGGACAACCTAAGACAGGCACAGCCGTACGTCTGACCAAATCATATGTACATACAAAGGTACGCACACACTCACGTACAGTATGTTGAACAGACACAATGAACTGAAATTAAGGTTATGACTGTCAGAACAGAGCCTCAATTGCAAGCTTTATTTACGGTTTCCTCAAGTGCCATTGATTCACAGTCTGTTTTTACGGTTTTCTGTTTCCAAGGTTTGGGGTCCCGGTGACTATTGCAGATCATGGTGCAGTGTGCATAAAAATCAGATGATCAAGTCTCTAATTGGATTTTCTAAAAGATAAAAACATGAGATGTCTGAAGAGGCTCGAGAAGGTTAGGAAACCCTGCAGTTGATCTGTAATTGCTAGTAAATGTAGTTATGTGGCCAGTACTTTTACAGTGAGTTTATAACCAATAGTACTTTTACACTTTAAACAAATCAAAAGATGCTGCGTTATGGCTGGCACGAAAGTGATATGAGACAGGGGGCCTGTAAGGTAACTCCTTGTTAAGCTGGACTGTCAGAGTTTAAAACCAATAGTACTTTTACAGTGACTGTCAGAGTTTAAAACCAATAGTACTTTTACACTTCAAACAAATCAAAAGCTGCTGCGTTAGGGCCTTAAGGAACTTTAAGGAAAGTTGTTGCTCTTCCTCAAGCTCACCCAAAGGCTCTTTTAAGAGCCAACTCACACAGATTATTTTACAGATCTGTGTGTGTATATATGTATATACTGTTTTTGTAGTAATTATATTGAGGTTCTGTATTATTTCACACTTGATGCTAATCATACATTTTACAGGAGTGTATATATAATATTGGTATGACTAGAATATTGCCCTCATTAGTAGAGGCTCTATCCTGCGTAACACTTGTCGGGTTGTTTGCCCAGCATTTGTGGAGTTTTTATCTTGCCCAATACAAATCTCACAGGTTTTGCCAAGTTTTCTCTCCTGGTCCTCCCTGGTCCTGCTGTCCTGCTTAGGCATTTGACAACTACAATAGGGAAGTATAAGCCAGTGAAAACATAAATAAGTAAATGATAAGATTTAAGATTTAAACATGTGCTTAACTCCAGTCTATTGTTTGGTTTTCTCATTTTTTCTGAGGTCACAGCGATAGGATCTAAAGGCCTGAAAGAAGCAGATCGGTGTGACGTGAAACAAGCCCCCCACAATATTGACCAACTAATTTTAATAATTGTCCCCATGTTTATTGATTGTAAACTGTTCAGGGTTTTTCCCTTCTCAAAATAAGTTTTTTTTTACCTGATCAGTACATGTGTATTCATTAATAATACGTTTAGGACAGCTTTGCCTGATTACTCTTTTTTTCCTTCCCTGTATTCAGACTGAAACAAAGGGAAGTTTTTTGGGTAATCAGAAGTAATTTTCAGTCCTCCCATGGCTTAAGGATCTTGACAGTTGGACCATAAGTAACTAACTAAAGAGGGAATATTAAGAACCAAATTGTTATAGTTATACATGCTAAAAACTCTGGAAGGACTGACTTCTAAGGTAAAAAATATGCATATGTTTACTACAAAAACAAAGGCTCTTCTAAGAGCCAAATAATAAATAAATGGTTAGACATTCATCTAGTCTAGTAGTGTATTTAATTAAATTACAATACCGCAGTGTTTTGGAATGACTTGCCTATTACATTTTATGCTTGAAAAATGTAAAAATATATATAAAATCTTTAAAATATATATTTAAAATATATATTTTAAATTTATTTTAAAAATAAATTTATTTTAAAAATATATTTTTTTATTAAATGTATTTTATTAAATTTATTTTAAAAATATATTTTATATATATTTTATATATAATTAAAATATATATAAAATCTTAGATTATACCTCCCAATAAGACAGATGGGTAATTTATGTTATAACCTATTGGTGTAGTTATATGGAAAGCACTGTAATTGACTCTTTGAGCATGCAGGGGCTTATGCTTAGTGCGACTTTATATAAAGCCAAAGTGCTTTTCAGTGGGTTAAGGGGGGGAATGATCCGTTGCTCTGAATGCTCGATGGCTGGAGTTTAGCTTCTAAGTAAGAATCAAAGGGGCTTGCTGAGCGCGGGTCCCCACTCCTCCGAACGTTTTCCCGCGCTTCCCAAACAAGTATATTGCAAACCCCATCTCCCCCCTTCTCCAACTTAGTACGTGTTCCAGTTGCTTCCATGTGTATGGGATTTGTTCTTAATGAATAGAAAAACAATATGGCGGATTTGTAAATGTGTTCTAAATCTGGACCTGTTGAATAATAAGAAAAACTAATTAGTTAGATGGTAGTAATGAAATATCTAAGAAGCACGTCTCAAGTACCACTAACGCGCTTTAAAGTGAATGGCATCACAAAAAAGAGCAAACTGCATTTTAATGTTGGACTTCGGCCACATGTTGCATCAGTTCTCATTCAAGTGAATGGAATCACAAGAATGGGGAGATTTGATGCATTTTACTGTTTTGAAAACAACAAGGAACATGAAAAGGATATAAAAAGCTAAATCGGTGTAAAAACTGAGGAACGCAACGAAAAAATAAATAAGTCTAATCCTGACCTAGCTACCCTACCTCATATAATGAAACAAAAAATGCCGCAAATAATCAAAAAGTGACCATCGTGACAATTAAGATGAAGCCGGTCACGACTATAGAGTGTCAGATTGGGGTGTGAGTTCCTCAGAAATAATCTATTGGTCCTAAGATAAATGACATTATTATTTTCGTATGACATGCTCCAGTAGCCAATTTGATTCCTTAACTATATTTTTAGTGGTAGCATCATCTATCGGCCGGGGTAGAATGGAGCAAATGGCAAACCTTACTTCATACCGATGCTCCTCCCTAACTTTCATCATCAGTTCCTGCATTCTTCTAATAATGTCGTAAGGAGAATTCCTGCTAGCTATGTTGTTAGTTCCAATGTGGATTACCAGCAACAATGGACCACTTACATTATGAAAGTGGTACAACTGCTGGTACGTGGCCCTCTACAGCGTGGTACCAGGATGCCCCCAACAGTGTGCGTTTGGCAACGTGTGCTCCACGCCTTACAGCATGGAGTCCGCGGGGACACACACTGAGGCCTGCTATGTTGAGGAAAACATTAAGGTCATCAAAAATTGTATAGTAGAAAAAGTTCAGTTTTTACATTTTCTAAAACAAATATATTGGACTACCTACCATTGGAATCTCTGGATGATACCCTATCACGCCAAGCCTCACGGAATGGCCGGGGGACATACGGAGCAAATCGCTGACGGTGCATGGTTTAAATGTAAAAGAAAAGAAAGTGCTGGAAGGTCGACGACTGGTATTTATATATACAAGTATTCCATAAACATGCCCCACCCCCAGAAAAGTATATAATCTACCCCGCAACAAAAACCACGCTAGAAATTTTTGTAGCGAAGAGCCAATCATGATACACCCCCCCCCCTTCACACATCTTCCCGCGGTTGGGAGGAAAACGTATGAAAAAACAATGTAGGGAGGTACTTTTTTTTTTTTCTAACTACACTTACACACCCAAAATGTATTGCGCTACATCAGAGCTGATTTCATGCCAGAATCTTACCCATTTACAACAGGGAGACACTACCAGGTATTAATAAAAGACTTGCAAATAAATAGATGTTTCACAACAGCATTAATCGTGCTAATAGTATCATAATTCAACATGCTGTTTTCTTGTACAAAAAAATATTCACTATTCCCTCATAAAATACTTATACTCCAGCTATCAAGATCCTTAAACCATGGGAGGAATGAAAACTTATTCTCCGAAATAGTAACTGCATCAGATTTAAAAAAAAAAGCGCATCAGTAGCTAAACACTAAACTTTGACGATACGTATGGTTTGGTTTGTACGTCAAGTGGGACAGCATGCTCAATTCAACACATACTAACAAACAGTTGACAATGTAAATAACCCGGCATCCATTTTGCAAACATACAAAAATAAATAAATTCAATTGGTTAGCAAAAATGTAATTATGAATGCTTAAAATTGGCATACAAGTAAAAATATGCAGCAAACCTGTGGTACGGTAAAAGCTTGTTGACTCTATGGGCCAGTATGGCATTGTGACGTAGAACAATAGGCTAGAATTAGAACGTTTGGAACGCGTTCTGAAGTAGAGTCGGTGCCACAGCGCTCAATAGAAATGATAGGAAGAGCCAGGGTGAAAAAAGCCCCAAAATTAGGCCTGTTTTCTGGCAATTTCTTTTAAACTACAGCAAGAAGCTTGAATATAAGGTAATATTATGAAACTGGCCTCCATGACAAACACAACAATATAAGTTTCATCCGGAAAAAGCGTTGTTAAATTTTTCGAAATCTTAGCGAAGTAGTTATTGCAGCTTGCTTTGGATGTAAATCCATCAAATATGATGAAAGAAGGAAGGTTGACTAACGTTTTTCTCTTTGCCTAGTTTTAACAAAGTTGTTCAAGCAAATACCAACAGGGTGGGCATCTTGATCAGTCGATACCATGAAGTTGTTAATTGAATCGTGGTAGCGTAACATTGATCATGTGTCAGTGATGTAGGCTACTGTAACATTATTTGCATGCCAGAGAGAACGTAACATTTGCAGCTTTTTATAGAATGTAAAATCAATCAATCAATCAAACAAATTTATTTATAAAGCCCTGTTTACATCAGCAGTTGTCACAAAGTGCTTTTACAAAACACCCGACCTTAAAACCCCAAGGAGCAAACAACATTAGTGTTGAATTTCAGTGGCTAGGAAAAACTCCCTAAGAAGGCCGAAATTTAGGAAGAAACCTAGAGAGGACCCAGGCTCAGAGGGGTGACCAGTCCTCTTCTGGCTGTACCGGGTAATTGTCATATTTAATTGTCAAAATGGTATTGTCATATTTGTCCGTTAGCCCAGGGCTAAGGAACAGAAGTGAATCCTTAACCTAGGTTTAAGCCTTAGCCCAGGGTCAACAAACTCTTGTGTGAACACAGGCTAAGCTGACCTGGGGCCAGTCTTAGCCTGGGACAATGCTGTGTGTAATGGCCTTATATTTTCCATCCCCCCACAGTCATGTACAAGGGATACCTTTTGCGGAAAAACTCTTCAGTACCGCAGTGAATGTGTTGTACGAAATACTCAGGAGAGTTTGTAAAATTACAAATATAATGTGAAATCATGGGGCACTGTGCTACATCCTGCAAAACTATATATCGTCCCTCTTTAACCCCCATTGCAACACACTATACTGTACATGGAATTCATATTGGCTCATTAGTTAGCAGCTAGTTACTTTTATTAGGAGTCTGGCTAGTTACTCCATCTAAAATTATTCTGATGACATCAACATTATAACAGACAGTTTAGCTATTAATAATTTGCCTTTTACAAATGGTGTAATGTTTTCCAGCCACAGTAGCTAATCTGTGCTCAGTAGCTAATTAATCCACTGTTTTCATTTGTACAATGACTTGCGACTATAGGCAAATATTTATTGGAATGCAACGTTGCCATGATTAATTTTAAAAAACCTACCTAGGAGAGTCAAAAAATGGCTAACTTTAGCGATAAATGATATCGACGTTAGCTAGCTAGTAACTTTAGCTTATGGAAATATATTGAACTAACCTCAGTTTAAGCTAACGTTAGTGCATTTAAAATCATTTTGGTGACATGATCGTAGTAACATACCGTTTAGCTAATAATAATTTGACCATTTAGAGATGGTGTCATGCTTTCAAGCCTCGGTAGCTAATCTATGCTCATGTAGCTAAGTTAATTCTCTGTTTTCAGTCGTACAATGACTTGCTAATGTAAGCAAATGTTTAGTGGAATGCAACGTTGCCATGATTATTTCGTCAAAAATAATTGCTAGAAGAGCCTCAGTCTAAGCTAGCGTTAGTTCACATTATATCATTCTGGTGACATGAACATTATAACCAATGCTTTAGCTATTAAAAATTTGCTTTTGGTAGAGAGGGTGTTATGTGTTCAAGCCTCAGTAGATAATCCATTCTCAGTAGTTAAGCAATTCCTGTTTTCATTTGTTTCTACAATACCACTTCTAACTGAGGGCTAAACTTATCAATTGCACCTTTAAATTGTAGACATGGCAGTTAAATTAATATGAAATCTGAGATGTAATTCAACAATGACACATGGGTACGTAGGCTATATGCCCTTGCCCTACCAAAGTCAACATATTTTTACAGTAAGAATAGGGAGGGTATTTTCCAGATAAATGAAAATCTAGAAAGGTATTGGTATTATTGTTGCCACCTGTAATAGTCTTTTGTTCATCAAAATGAAACAATTCTAAGGGAAATAGTTCGCTTAATCATTGATGTTAATACACATACTGAAGTAAACATACCTTTTGAAAATGATAATTGTTATCTCTTCTGACCCCATCATTATCTTACAACAAGCTGATAGTTGAATTCATTAACATGCTCTGCGCTGGGGAAGACTGATAAACGTCCATTCAGTTATATTTACCATACAATTAGGCTGCATTTATTACATTCTGCAAAAGTCAAACAACTTCCTAGTTACATTGTTTGGTGCTTAAGGTGTTGTACTGTTCTGATAGTGTCAGAATTTTGAAGTCTCCATATTTACCTGATGCAGAAAATTGTATTATAATACCATTTGAGGTAAATGTAATATTGCAATAGTTTTCAGGACATGCAAGTACATTCAGTTTGGCCAAACAGTGGTGGCATAATAGCCATAACACTATCTGTTGTTCTTTGTCACTCAGTGAGATTACATTTGGTACACATGATCAGGGTTGTGATTTTACTTTGTGTGAATTATGTTTCGAGTTCGCCACATGGGGGCACAATAAGAAAGGAAAAAACACAAATGTCGTATTGCTTGCAACTATGGATATAAGTTGAAAAATGTGCAATCTGGCTAGTAGTAGCTTCAATGCTGAAACCCGCTAAATGCTGCTTGTAGCTTTAATTATTATTATTATTATTCCGGCAAAAAAGGGTGTTTTTTGCAAATTTCTGTGAGATTAAATGGCTTAAAGGTGCCCAAATTGTTATGGTAGTAAAGGGCCAAGGGCCGCAACTTCTGGTGCAGTGGCATGCATGTCGGCCTCATGGTGGCGCTGTCACAAGCCTCCAAAGTTGCACTTTTTGCAAGCTAGAGTCTTGAAAATGGACCTAGAATCTTGAAAATTGGTACATAGGTGTATCTCTTCATGATGAACATTTTTGCCATTGGGACCCATAAAGTCCGCCATGATGGATTTTCCGCAATTTTGGATTTTTTGAAAAACACAAAAAAATGAACTCCTCTGGCACCAAATGTCCGATCTTCACATACTTTGATATTTGGCATCTTAGGGACCATGGTCTTCGAAAGTTATATCAGCCAGACCATTATGTCAAAAAACATGGATGCTATTGACAAATGAACATGTGAGGCGGCGTGGTTTTGCACATATATAGACATCTCCTACAAGGATAATGGTATAATAAATCTACTTGGTATGTATGTTGACAAGGACAATACGGAAAAAATGACTGCAAGGATTTTTTAATCCACCAGACGGTGGCGCTATTGAGGTTCCCCACATTTGCAAGCTCACCACGCTCACCATGTTTAAAATAAAATCTTGAAAAGAGGTAGATAAGTGCATCTCATCCCAAGGAACATATTTGCAATTGGGACCTATTAAGTCGGGCGTAATGGTTTTTAAGCAATTCTGAATTTGTGAAAAATGCTTCAAACGCTACTTCTATAGCATCAAATGACAGATTTAAACCTTTTCACAAGTACATTTTAAAATAACTGAAGGCCCCTCAGAGTGATTTCTTAATGCACATTATTTCAGTATGCACTGACAATTCCAGAATTGTATATTATAACAACAAAAATTGCCATCACAGCAGCCCATAAACACCATGTTGCTTATTAGATATGGAGCAGTATTCTGATTCAACTGGTTAAAATTATATTTTGAAACTATTTAGGGCTGTAGTACTGTTAGAGTATTCTGAATATTTATTGAGCAACATTCTAAGATGTGTTATTTTCCTGATGATCACTCCACTTGTATCAATAAAACAAATGCTAACCAGCAGCGAATGGTTTGTGTTAATAATGCCTTTATTTACGTGATTATTCACTATTTCACTAAAAATGGTGAAAAATAATGAATTCCGATTCTTGCATATTTAGTAATGGACAAATACGATCAGTGAAAAACACCTTTATGAAGGTTATATTGAGCTTGTTTGGCTAATTACTGTTTACGTGCTCAGCCATTTTTGTTTTCATTCCACTGAATTCTGGGACCAAATGTCTCTGTGATCAAAGATGGTTGAACAAGACGATTCACCAATCTGACCGGAAGTTCAAATCTTGATTACCTTCCTGTCTCTGAGTCACTCATCTTGTCACCTGTATCTGACTTTGTTTGATAAACAATCTTTAGCAGACAAGTTGCAAATCATGAAATACCACGTGCGACAGACCAGACATCATGTAATGTTAAGTTGATCAGTCTTTTTTCTTTACTGGAAGGCAGGTAAGGTAGGTAAAACTCTCTAGTCTGTCATTTGCAACATCAATAAAAACAAAATATAATGCAATTGAAGAGAATAGAAAGGTAGACGATAATTGGGAACGGGGTTGTGTTTATTAACTGTCGGAAATTTCAGAAATGGTAGTTAATGACACGTTATTTAACATTTTATGTCGCTAATAATTACAAAACATTGACGACTTAATCAAGTTATTATTTGGTATACATGAAGATATTTTTCGAAACTGCTGCTGAGCTGAGGCCTTTTTTGCTGGCTTAGGGATGTCAGAATCTGAAAATTATATTTTTATAATTTAATATATATTTTCATTAGAGCTAGATGTATTTTACAAAGTTCGTTCTCATCAGTCTACTGATGTAGTTTCATTGCTTTTCTCTCCCTCGGTTGTGCTGTTTCCAGTGCAGCTCAGATAAATCAGAGCTTTTATCCATTCAGATTTTCCACATGTGCTGTCTCCGGGTGAAAATCTATCCTGAGGCCTATAGAATTTCGAGTTAATCCCATCTTCTGTTCAAGCAAATGGGGAGGAGGTTGTTGTCATATTCTTCAACCAATCAGATTTCGAGTTCACCATAATGAGCCTGTCCTTTGGCACGTAGCAGTCTTCTAGCTTACCTACGTGCGCATTTTTCAGGTGGTGTGATCGGAGAGCCAGCTACCCATTTTTGGAATAAAACGAATAACGAGAATATGGAAATGCACCAGGTTGGTCACAGCTCCGTTAAAATCGGAAATGTAAACGATTTGACATTGGATTTTGGGACATAACCACTATAAACCAAACTGTTTTGGTTGTTATCTACATAAAAAATACATCGAAAAAGGAATTATCCATTTGCACCCGGACCTACACGAACCCAAAATGAGCTTGTTGGACATCCCATTCCAAAACCATAGACCATTAATATGGAGTTGCCCCCCTCTTTGCAGCTATAACACGATTTTTGAGTGTCTCGGGGAATTTGTGCCCATTCAGCCAAAAGAGCATTTGTGACGTCAGGCACTGATGTTGGATGAGAAGGCCTGGCTCGCAATCACCGTTCCAATACATCCCAAAGGTGTTCAATGGGGTTGAGGAGAGGGCTCTGTGCAGGCCACTTGAGTTCCTCCATACCAACCTCGTCTAACCATGTCTTTATGCGCCCCGCTTTGTGCATAGGGGCGCAGTCATGCTGGAACAGGAAAGGGCCTTCCACCAAACAGTTGCCACAAAGTTGGAAGGACCCAGTTGTTTAAAATATCTGAAACTAAGGGGCCTAGCCCAAGCTGTGAAACACAGCCTCAGACCATTGTCCCTCCTCACCAAACATTACAGTAGGAATTATGCATTCCAGTATGTAGCGTTCTCCTGGCATCCACCACACCCAGATTCGTCTATCAGACTGCCAGATAGTGAAATGTGATTCATCACTCCAGAGAACAAGTTTCCACTGCTCCAGAGTCCAGTGGCGGCGTGCTTTACACCCCTGCAGCCGACGCTTGGCATTGCGTATGTGTGGCTTGATGTGTGGCTTGTGTACAACTGCTCAGCCATGGAAAACCATTTTGTGAAGTTCCCGACGCACAGTTCTTGTGCTGATGTTGCTACCAGAGGCAGTTACAAACTCTGTGGTGGGGGATGCAACAGATAGGTGACTTTTACCTGCTACGCGCTTCAGCATTCGGCGGCCCCGCTCTGTGAATTTGCATGGTCTACAATTTCGTGGCTGGGCTGTTGTTTCTCCTAGACACTTCCACTTCATAATTATCTCACTTACAGCTCCCCGGGGCCGATCTAGTAGGGCAGAAATTTCATGAACTGACTTGTGGCAAAGGTAGCATGCTATGACAGTGCCAGGTTTAAAGTCACTGAACTCTTCAGTACGACCCATTTTACTGCCAATGTTTGTCTATGGAGATTTCATGGCTGTGTGCTGGATTTTATGGGCCTGTGAGCAGTGGGTGTGGCTGAAACACCTGAACTCAATAATTAGTAGGGGTGTCCACATACTTTTGGCCATATAGTGTACATTATGTAATAATATTGGCTAGTTAATGGCCAGTTAATTTACTACATAATGCAACCAATATGTATAGATTTATACCCAAATGTCTCTATTTACAAAATTGTCAAATTACATAACAGTAAAACAAAGTTTATCTGAAAATTACTGCATTTTGATTGTGTGTTTCTATTAAATTACTGTTAAAAAAACTAATTTAGTAATTTACTGATGAATTTGACTACAGAAAAACATATTTCAACAACATGTTTAATTTAATTTACATGTTACAGCTACTTTAACAGGAAATATAAATATACAGTCATTCTGTTTAGTTTATTTACAGTAAAAGTATGTATTTTAAATCAGATTTCCATGTAAAAGTACATTTATGTATGTAGAATTACAATGATTTCCCTTTTAAAAAATGAAAAACACTATTTCTTACAATTAACAAAAATCATTAATTAACAGCATGTTTTGTTTTATTACAGATGATAACTGTAATTAGATATTTTTCCCCATTATTCAAATAAAAAAGCAAAATAATGTAAAATACTATATAGTGAATACTTTTTGAGATAGCTACAACTCAAAAGCAGTATCAGCCACTCAATGAAGTAGCTATCAACAGAGTCAGTGCTAGTTGGAAAATTATATATTTTGAAGCACTGACTCCTGCACACAAATATACATAGTGGGAAAGGACTGTCTTTTGTTCCCTTTCTTGTTGTGCAGCTCCTTTGAATTTCTTTAACCTAGAACTAGTAATAAAACTAGCTTTCTTTAGACAAGTTGAGTATCTGAAGCATCAGCAATTGCGGGTTCGATTATAAGCTCAAAATGGCCAGAAACAAAGAAATTTCTTGTGAAACCTGTCAGCCTATTCTTGTTCTGAGAAATGAAGGCTATTCCATGCGAGAAATTGCCAAGAAACTGAAGATATCGTACAACGTTGTGTACTACTCCCTTCACAGAACAGCACAGCTAACCAGAATAGAAAGAGGAGTGGGAATGTCTAGTTTGAGAAACCGATGCCTCACACGTCCTCAACTGGCAGCTTCATTAACTAGTTCCTGCAAAACACCAGTCAACGTCAACTGTGAAGAGGCGACTCCAGGATGCTGGCCTTCTAGGCAGAGTTGCAAAGAAAAAAGCATCTCAGACTGGCCAATAAAAAGAAAAGATTCAGACAGGGAAAAGAACACAGAAAGAACACAAAAGAACACTGACACAGACATTGTTATGTATATTATTGCCATACTTGCATACCTATAATATTCAAAACTATTACCCATATTGTTGCTAGTTTACTGTAGTCTTTTTGAACTGCTGCTAATTTTACAGTGTTATGTATATTATTGCCTTATTTTTTGCTATATTTTTGCTTTATATATTTTTCTTAACTCACTACGTAGATGTCGGGTGCCATGTCACAAGAATTTCATTGTGCAGGATGACGCTATGTTATTCAGTGCATTTGACAAATAAACTTGAAACACAGGACAGAGGAAGACTGGAAAAAAAGGCCAGCATCCCGAAGTCGCCTCTTCACTGTTGACATTGAGAGTGGTGTTTTGCGGGTACTATTTAATGAACACACAATTTGGTACGAGATCTTCAGTTTCTTCAAGCTTCAAGCACAGCTCAACAGTGGTCGAAGTAAGCAAGACTCAGTACCAACTGTGAAGAGAAGACACACTGAGTGACACACTGAGTGGGACCCAGAACCAAAACAACATTTTGCAATGACATGCAATATCCTCTGGTGTACGCCTGGTTGGGAAGGGGTTCATCCTACAGCAACATAATGACCCAAAACACCTGCAAGCTGTCAGAACTACCTTAGAAGAAAAGAACTGTAGGCTTCAAATCATGGAATGACCAGCGCAGTGTCCATACTTAGACCCCATCGAACTGGTTTGGGATGAAATCAGCTTAGCCAGTTCACATAGGAAACTCAAGTGGTCACTGGTCAGTGACGTATCAACTGACATCTGGGATCGCTCCTATCACAATAGCAGATTTAATACGCGCTATTTAATCGTCAGATTACTCACTCAGTCTGATGTGTGTTGGTCTTACTAGCATGTAGGTGCGAACCCACCCACCACCCCTGCCCTCCCATCTTTGCAAAGGGCTAGGATTAGGGTAAAAAAAAACTGGGCAAAGCAACCTAAAAGTGCAACACATTTGTGGAAACGTCTGCGATGGTGTTGGGAAGAATTTTCCGAACAACATTAGAATTCCATTAGAAATAATGCCATGAGTATGTTCGGCTGTTATATCTGCAAAAGGTGGCTAGATTTTGTTAAACAAAATGATTCCATGATTTCTTTTTTTGTCTCTTGTTTATTTGTTCTATGCTTTCATTTCAGAGTAAATTATGAAATCACACAGTGAATTCCAATAAAAACTGGAAAAATGGGGGTGTTCTTAAACTTTTGACCGGTAGTTTATATACAATTAACAAGTTAATTATATGAACATATAAAAGGAATACTGTCACGGTTGAGGCTATGAAGGACACGAGGCAGAGCAAGGATACAAAAACATTCCATTTATTCGGCTTACAAAAACAAAAGGAGTGGTAGCAACCAGTAACTTAAATGCAAAAAACATAAACAGAGAGTGTGGAAAATACTGAACTTAAATAGGATCCCCAATTAGAGGCAACACGGGGCTGCTGCCTCTAACTGTGGACAACCAAAAGTGAAGTGCAGAGATGCCTAGAGGCACCCCATAGTCAGGACCTGACAAATACAAATTAAATAAGGGAGAAAAAGCAAATTAAATGCATGTGGAAAAAGCAGAATAGCGCATGAGAGCTCCTTTTAAATAATGAAGCATCTTTATTTTCATGCTTTGATTAGGCATGTTCCAGTTTTCTCTCCCCTGCAACTTTCCACTAGGCCAGTGTTTCTCATTGCAAGGCCTGCAGGCAGCAGATGGCTCCTGGAGGCTGTCTGTGCGGCTCTTGATGTGTCCCCCATTGCATTAATGGTTGCATTATTTTGTCTTGTGGCAGCCCTCACACTGGTGTCTTATCAACCAAAGTGGCACCCATTGAAAAATCAGTGAAGAACACAGATGTGCCCTAGGTCTTTATTGTACAAATATAAGTAGTGCACCAGTTTTTTTGGCAATATTACTGAGAACGTAATAATTAAATAAACATGATTAAATTAACTCTAAAGGGGGCTCTATAAAATCTATTAAATCTTTTCCAGAAGCTTTTCAGTGGTATTGTTCCTAGTTTTAAAACTCTTGTCAAGATGGCTTTGACAAGAGGCTGGGAGCCTGTGGTGTTGGTTGAGAAATGGTCTTAAACACATGCCCTTTGACTTGTTTCACTGGTGAAATAAGTGAAAACTGCAGGTATTTTTTAATGGTTCCATAACTACTCATAAATAGGCTGCGACCTACAAGTAGCTTGCAATTAATGGAGACTACTGGCTTAATGAGTGCCTAGGGAGAAGGTCTACCGCAATCTTCAAAGATTCAGAATTCTTTGGAAGTTGTTTTGATAAAAAATGGTTAAAGTAAAATTGGTGAAAGAAGAAAAACAGTGTAAACCTTTTTTATTTTAGTCATTTCAAATTGTGTTAAAGTTCAATAAAGTTCAATTTCAAGTTCAAAATTGGAATAAAAGCGTAGCACAATGCATTGCTGTATTCAAATTTTAAATATATGCGATTTAGCAGACACTTTAATCCAGAATGACAGCAGTATATGCATATAGGAAGTAGTACAATATTAATAGTAGTACATTCAGAATTGGCCCAAGCCTTTGTATTCCTGTGCACACGCACGCACACACACGTTTCACTATAATTGTGAGGACCTTAAACGAAAAACCCAAATCTTAACCTTAAATCAAAACACAAACTTATCTTCTAACACTAATTTATAACCCTACACATATCTCTGAAATCCTTGATGTTTAGTTAGGGGAATGTCCTCATTTCCTGTAGTCCAGTCTCAAATTTTCCATGGGTTACTATTCTTGAGGACTTCTGGTCCTCTCCTCATAAGTGGAGCGATATGTGCGCGCACACACAACAAAGACCATGTCAAAGGCTTCTGCAGACAAAGAGGCTTATCAAAGATGTGTATGTAAATAACCTCTCTCTGAACATTATTTCCATCCACAGGACATTTCCTCTTGCAATAATTGTTCTGTCTATCCTCAGTATCTGCCTATTCACAGGCCCATTCAACGTTGGTCTATTTCAATTTTGAACTACAAGCTATGGAACATGTCAAACAATATCTTAATGAAATTATTTAAAGGGCCAATCTGGAGTTGCTGAATACAGTGTTGGACCTATGAATAAATCATAATATTTTATGATTCTTACGGAAATATGAAAGGTATAAATGTCTTGAGTTAGTGTATATGTACAGTATTAATATTTTTTTTGTTCCAATGTTGATAAACAAAGTAAATGTAAGCAAAATCTCCTTGCATCCTTGGCTCAATAAAATAAAAAAAATAAAAAAGTTTAATAGCTGATAGGTTAATGAGAAAATAACACTTCTGAACAAATGTTGAGCATAACCACAAAAGCAACTAAACAAATCTCTATATAATAACTAAAATAACCAAATGTACAATAAATTCAATTTGGAGATATATATAATATATGCAGTCCAGTTTGTTTATACATTCAAAGTTCTCATATACAAATAAATTAATTTTCAAAAGTAGAATTGCTTTATTTCTGATCTCTACTTAGTACCGGTATATAAAGAGGTGTCTTGGTGTTTGAAGCACATAGTGATAATTTACAGTGGAGATCACATTTTTCTTTATTTTTAAACAATATTATTTTAAAGCCCTCTATATACTTGCCTCAAAAGCATTGTTACATCTGTTTGTTGTGCTCATTCAGATTTGGAAATCCTGTTATATTGCCAGTCTGCAACAGGACAACAATGAGCAGTGATCCCAGAGCGAACAAAAAGAAAACACATTAGTGTCATAGGTAGGAGTCAGAGGTGAAAGTGGAAGCTGCTAAAATAGTATGTAAGATAAGAACAGAATGTGAAAGAATCCATCCTCACCTTTTTCTCTTTGTCCCTATTTCTCTGCCTTCCTCTGCATTAAATTCTGATTCTAACATAGGCACATTAAAGGCACACTGTAGTTTGAGCTTTTTGCAGTGAAGCACATTGCCAACTGAAAGGTACATATTCATGTACTTTTCAAGTTAGCCAAGACTCACTTGAAAGGTACATGAATATGTCATTGTGAGATTTCTGGTTAAATAGACAATAAAAAAAAACTGAATCACCCAGAGTCAGACACAACTAATATATAGTATTTTCTTATCTGCCAGCAGTTTAAAGGATGTTGCTAACTAAGCATTAGGACAACTACAGTAGCTACAGCTAACTACAGTAGTACAAGTGTAATGAATAGGCATCTATGGGAAGTCAACCTCCACTCACTGAGATAACCCTGTCCAAACTACTTTTTAACTTTCTTCATACTTCATGAAGAGAGATTTTCATCCTTAAGTTCATCTGACTCTGGAGAAGTAGATACAGGGCTTAATTCTCAAAATACACAAGTAGTACTTTAAGGCTATGCAACAAATACATTTGTACATAAATACATGTGCAAACAAATACAAACTTCCTCATTCTTCAGCATGGCCACACAGATGTATTGTATTTTGCTGTGTTGGTTGGATTCCTCAAAGCACTGCATGGCATTGGGTGGGGAGTGCTGGCTTGGTAAAAGGTACTGCAACTTGCAAGTGGAGAGACATGCCCCCCAAATAGAGACTCTTGATCTGTGTCCATAGCATCACAGATCTCTGGGATGGTGTAGAGGACCACCAGCCCTCTATTATGTACACAACGGCCTGTCCTTTACAGTGGGCAAATTCCCTGGGTCTTCTCAGGGTTCAGCCATGACATCTGGGGGCAGCATGGGAAACTGGGACATGGACTAGAGGAGAGGGAGGTTGAAGAACAGGAACCTGGTAATACAGCGTGGCCATAGATTTACCACAGAGGTTTCTTATGAACACCATTTCCCTAAGAAAGACAATACAGAAGAATTAGATGTGAAACCATCCACCTTTCTATACAACTTCACATCGCTGTGCCAACTAATTTTTCACTGCTGGCTAGGACATGTTCTTTTAATTTTCCTTTACCACTATGGTTCCTGTAAATATGGTGTTCCTGCAAATACTTTTCACACCATATAGCTCAATTCTGTAGATTAAATTTTTAAGGTATATATTGCCATAATTGTTTTCATACCGGCCCCCCATGGGAATCAAACCAACAACCCTGACATTGCAAGCTCTATGCTCTGATTGAGAAAGCAGAAACACAATGGATGAATAGTGTTTTTAACAGTTTGCTGTCATAAGCAGTATCAGGGATGTATATGATATTAGGTAGTTCTACTTTGTGCTTACACTGACTGCAGGGGAAAGTCCTGTGGTGGGTAGGGGCTCCAGGGAACGAGGCAGAGTGGTGACGCTCTGGTTTAGAGGCAGAGCCATGGCCCTTGGAAGGACTGTGCCATGGGACTGATCCCTCTGTAATAAAGGATACAACACACATCCACACCCAGAATGAAAAACAATTAGCTGATATGTATTTTCTTGAAAACTAATAGTAATAAAATATATCTACACAAGGGTTTGTTTGTGTAGTATTGATGTAAAATCCACTTACATTTGCCAGGCTCTTTGTGATCAGAGCTAGTTCAGTAGGCTGGTAAACACAGCTGCGGATTTGACCGTTATAACCACCGTATGGAGATGCAGACTGCTTGGCTGTTAGAGAAAAAAGGAGTGGGATTTATGTAACTGGACCCACATAACCGACCAGTTCCCTCACAAAGTAAAAAGCTACCATTTCCACACAAATAATAATCCTTAATAATCCTTAATAATCAGCTTCATCCCCTGCAGGAAGTACATGTGGGAAGTACATTTGACATATTTTACAGTGTTTTACCATTTGGATACGTCAACACATCTGCCATTATTTAAAGAGAATATGTGGATCGCCGTGTCTATGTTAACAGCAACATAAAAGTGTGTGTTTAACCAAAGTTGACCTGGACAGTAGATCCTCATTAAAACCCCATTAAACGCCTGGACACAGTCCACATTAAGCTGATTTCAAACTTGGTCTCTGGCCAAAGATAAGTGTACTTTATGTCTGCCACTTTTTTTAATAACTGGTTCTTATGCTGTACTGGGTCATTCTACAAAATGGAAGCCTTTTTTGTTTGTCATTATATTAGATCAAAATTAATAATATATTGCCATCATTAGGCATAAAAACACTTATATAATCTTACAAATATGCAGTTTGACCTGTCCCCCGGCACAATTGTCCAGCTTTTAGTAGACATTAAGGTTAAGAAATTAAGTGATTTAAACAAAGTTGCATTTGTCTTTTTCCTTCTATAAACATTATACATTATACTTAATACCTGTATATTTTTGTAAATTTGTGAATTTTCCACTGCACATTTAACTGTATACGGTTATATTGCGACTGTTTCTGGCATGGAAAAGTTCATCTTCAGTCTCGCTAGCAATTGCTCAATTCTTATGATTATTCCTAGGAAGTTAGTAGATACTAATAAGCCTATTACTGGCTAATAAGCTGTTAAAACGGCCAGTGGCAAAAGCAATACAGTTCATAGACGCTATGGTGGAGGTAAACTTAATAAGAAACGTTAGTCAGTTTAACACAATCCTCAATGGAGTCTAGCGACTGCTGAAATGTGCAATGCCGTGGCATAGTGGTTAAAGTCAGTGCCTCTCATGTGGAAAACCTAAGTTCTAATCTATTGAGAGCAATGACATTTATTAATTATTTCTGGTAGATTCCATGATTCTCTCGTCTTTTCACTTGATGAAGAAGTTATCGTCGCCTTTATTGATAGTTACTGTATAAATGTCATTCACGAATGAAAGAAAAAAGTATGTTGTTTTGCCATGAAAGAAAAAAATACGTTCTTATGCCATGAAATGAAATAGCTTTGGCAGACTCGCTAGCATTTGCTCAATTCTTTTGACTATTCCAGTAAGTTAGTAGATACCGGTAAAGCTTATTACTGGCTAATATGCTGTTAAAACGGCCAGTGGCAAACGCCATACATAGATGCTATTTGTGGTGGAGGTAAACTTAGTAAGAAACGTCAGTCAGTTTAACTGTATCAATGTCATTCACGAATGGCCAATTAACTATTAAAACGGCCAGTGACAAAAGAGGATTTGTTCAGGATATACAGATGCCGGGTGTCAGTATAGACAAGAGGGTATACTGAGAGCGGGCAAATGTACAGCTACGTGGTGTAGTGGTTAATGACACAGCCTTTCACATGGGCGACCCGGTTTCGAATCTCGAGCTGGCAACACTTTCCATTGCGGGCCGGCTGAACTCGTCTTGTCTGGTTTCTTTTTCTTCTAGTATTCTGATGTTTGACAGAGAGGAACAAGCTAAACATGTCAACCCTGCTACCCTATATTAGATATTAAAGTGTTATATGTGGTCTCATTAGGTTCATCACATGACTAGTAATGGCTAGTTGAGGACTAAATCCCGTTATCGTCAACCCTGTAACCTTAACAGGACTGACATTAATACATATAGTATAAACACCAAAAATACTACAATTTAATTAATACTGAGCATCACATGGCTCTTCAAAGGGATATATGGGCAGAACTTGTTCAGTAAAATAATATGGTTTACTATGCTGTAATCCCACCTACAATATTCACATATCCCTGTGGCAAAGACCAAAATAAATCACAGAAAATGTAAAGGATACACATATTTAAACATTTTCACTTATTTTACTAGGCAAGTGTGACAAATATGGTACATACATTTTCTTTCGCCACCTAGCCAGGATTTGAACAAGCAGTTACAGATTCTCTAATCACTAAGCAGGCTACCCATCTGCACAATAAAAATAATAGCCCTTTGTTCCCTGCAAAGGCACATTTAAATGCTCTCCTGTGTCTTTTAAAGAAGAACACCGTATTACATCAGAAGCCTTATCAGAGGTGTTTAACAAGCCAGTTAGGACATGGCATCATCAAACAGGCTAAGCTGACATGGGACAGCATTTTCATGCTCCCTGTCTAATACTGAAATGTATTGTCGAATACCTTACTATGGACTCAGCAAATACCTGCTAGGATCAGAACAGATCCAACCAAAAAGAGAATAAAACCATTTAGCCAAGACTCGTGTTTTAGTGTTTGCTTGGAGTTGATCTCTGTCCAATTCTACCGTCCGATTTTGCGACACAGATAAAGCTTAGTCAAGGACAAAAAAATCAGGCTCTATACATATTAACATAATCACGCTGCATAACCCCAGATATATGACTTCTTGCAAAAAGACTGTTACAGGTCTGTTAAAAGACAATTCAATCAGATAAAAGATAATAAACTGACACTTTTATTATTAGGTTAATGATTATACACTGGGTCAAACTAACATAGATAACGATGCAGCAGTATTCAAGCAAAATTAGATGGAACAAATTAACTCTATTAAACCTATATTAACAATCACAGTGATTGGAAAAACAGTGGTTCAGTATGCAATAGGACCTTTCTACTCTACCTGTGCTTGGCTCGTCCATGGAAAAGGCCCTATTCTCCATATACATGCTCTGATGGGCTGTGGCTGAGGACTGTTCCTTCAGGATGTTGTCATAGACCATGCTTCTAACAGGGTAAATAACACGTTCCCCATCGCTGGGCTGCTCCTCCCCCTCCTCCTGCTGGTCCATCTTGGTGAGGGAGCAGATCTCTGGGATGGTGTAGAGGACCAGGAACACCCAGGCATTGCTGACCAGGGCGATGGCCAAGGTGGGGTCGTCCCAGCTGGGGTCCCCGGCCACCTGGTTCCCAAAGATGAACATGACAATCCACGCCACCCACACGGCCACAGAGCAGACTCCGGTGGCCAGGATGAAGGCTCCATCCTTCCGCAAATCTTTCTGTTTATGTCTGAGTGAGGGCGCAGCCAGCAGAACTGCAGCCAGAAGCATGGCCATGACGTATATCAAGGCCATCACAAAGTCCTGGTTGGCAATGAGACACGAGACGGGCCTCCTATCCACCGAGACAGCCTTGGGCCTCCTATCTACCGTGAGGATCAACCACTCCGTGTTGATGATGACCTCCACCAGCCAGAGGGCCAGAGCCCCAAGACACAACATCCATCCCCGAGGGCCCCGGCCAAGCTGGTCCAGCAACACCAGCCAGAGCCCATGCATTAGGAGACAGGCTAGACAGCCCGCGAACAGCACACCAAACAAGAAGCGGCGTGCGGCGCAATTGGTGAAGTCCCGGCCCACAATGAAGGCAAATGTTAGGCCGAAGAGGCCAATGGTGAAGACCAGGAAGCTGGACTGCAGGGCCACAGTGCTTCTCCTATTCCTGTCTGTCACAAATGGAAGGCTGGCCAAAAGGATGATGATGAGGATGAAGGCTGTCACCACACCCGCAGCCGCCAGGGACTCCACTACAATACCCCACACTGCACCCTGGTCACACAGGTTGAAGTACAGGGAGTCTACAGAGGGGCCACAGCCTTTAGGAATGCTGGTGGTGGGGTCCGCCATGGCAGCACTGAAAGAAAACACAACAGACACACATTCAGTACTGACTTTTTTCCCCTTCCATCACAATTTTCAATTTATACCATTCATGAGACATGTCCCCCATAGAACACCTCACACATTCTTGCTAACTGGTCAATATTTACAATGTTTTATACAGTATTTATCTTTTTTTAAAGCTATTTCAACGTTATTTAGGAAAGCCTACTATCATTTACAACGACCACCTTGCCAAAGCAATAACAATTGCAGGACAAACAATCAGTTTTACATGAATACAATAAAAACAATCAGTTACACATGAACACAGTAACAAGAACAGGAACCAGGCAAGCGTAGTTTGGCCGGCCCGCGATTAGAAGGGATGAATGTTTTTGCCCTGGCTGGATTTGATCTGGTGTTTCCCATGTGACAGACTGTGTCTATTCACTACGCCACTAAGCTATACATGTGTAGAGATGTGGTGTTGGTATACTTCTGCATTTTTAAACCAATTAGTCGAAACTCCACGGTTCTCAAAACTAGTTCCTTACATTAGCTAACATCCAAACCAACAACAGGTATAACAGGGTCGCTACACTACATTCACCCCGTTAAATTAGAAAGAGATTTCTGTAGATGGCTAGCTATACAGTAATGAAAACAATGCCTCCAATCACTCCATGGCTGGTTCGTTTCTTTAGAAAACAATGACAGTTGAATAGCCAACCATTATGCTATGTGAACTACGTTATGTAAATTGAGAGCAATATGACCCTTGTCGGTGTGACGGTTGTGGCTGGTGGAAGCAAACTCAAGGACACAAACGAGCTCTCACTGAATACGTGGTTTAATGGCAGCTCTCCAACAAAAATCCATCTTCCAAAAACAAAGAAACAAAAAACAACAGCCCTGGGTCTGAAACATGAAAACTACCCTACAAAACAAAAAATAAAACCAGAATACACAACCTATACTCTGAGCACAGACGCAGTCTGCGAAGCCTGTCCTCAAACAAACAAAGATAAATCACAGACACCACACAGGTGCCAGCCTACACCCTAAATACCCCCCCGATTCCTGAAGTGATACACAGGTGCATAAATGCACATTTCACGTCCCCATGTGACCTTGTGATTCCCTGGAAACTGGAATAGTAGTTAATAGGAGCGACACACCGAACGCTGGATGGAGGACGAGGGCGGATTCAGCGATGACGTTACAGACGGTGCTGTTCGTCCATCGCAATATAACCGTAAACAGCTTTATTTTAGGCTTACAATAACGTAGCTACTGAAGCTTGTAGCCAAGTTTTAGTCTATCCTGAACAAATCCAAATGCCTAATTTGTTTTGTCCGTGGCGAGGATCGAACGCTAGTCGCCTATGTGGCAGTCCGCGTCTCTAACCTCTATGCTATTTAACAATGGGCAGTCACTCACTCACTCACTAAGAGAAATTCACTCTTCTTGGCCGGCTTCGTTCACGATGTCCGGCAAATCAATCAATGACAATCAAAACATTATGAACATGGATTATGCAAGTCAATAAATTAGACCGAATGAGCAGATGGATAAGGTGCAAAGTTGCTCACCAAATAGAACTATACATTTATAACAAGAACGTACACAATTGTCTTTAAAGGGAAATAATATAAGCAAGGTTATTTAATATAAAACATATTTAAGAACATGTTTTTCTAGCATGTGCTACTAACGTAGTGAATGATTTCAACAAAATGCCTGCGATGATAGTTGCTTTACTAACTATTCTCAGTGACTCCAACAAGTTATATTGAATCCTAGTGCTTCCTATTCCATTTGTCAGGTAAGTTACTGTAGATAGAATGTTTCTGCAACCTTATAAACAAACAGGCATTATCAGTGTTCTGCAGGTTGCACCAGAAATAAAATGCAAAGCTGTGTGATAGACTGCATCTAACAATTTTTTTCCAATTCTAATCCTCTAATCACTAACTCACTAATCTGTGTTTTGAAGAAAAATATTCATGTTACCTACGAAGTTACATGTTACTGTACCTAGTACTTACAGTATCTCACAAAAGTGAGTACACCCCTCACATTTTTGCAAATATTTGATTACATCTTTTCATGTGACAATACTGCAGAAATGACACTTTGCTACAATGTAAAGTAGTGAGTGTACAGCTTGTATAACAGTGTAAATTTGCTGTCCCCTCAAATTAACTCAACACACAGCCATCAATGTCCAAACCGCTGGCAACAAAAGTGAGTACACCCCTAAGTGAAAATGTCCAAATTGGGTACCAAGTGTCAATATGTGTATGTGTAAGAGAGAGAGAAATAGATAATGTGAGGAACACACAGCGCTTGGAGAGTGGACCGCACTACCGCAAACCGGCATTGCACAGTCCCTTGTTCACCCATGTCTTCCGGCATTATGGGGTCCCGGGGGACATCGTTTCTGACTGTAGTCTCCAGTTCACCTCGAGGGTATTGAAAGCCTTCATGACATGCCTTGGGGTCACGGTCTGTATCACCCACAATCCAACGGGCAGGTGGAATGGGTTAACCAGGAAGTGGGCAGGTTTCTGAGGTGCTACTGTTGGGATTGGCCGGGGAAGTGGTCAAAGTTTCTGCCCTGGGCGGAATACACCAAGAACTCCCTTCGTCACTCCTCCACTAACTTCACTCCTTTCCAGTGCATTCTAGGTTTCCAGCCAGCCTTGGCACCATGGCACGCGGGCCAGACGAAGGTCCCTATGGTGAACGAGGGGTGTGCTGAGGAGACCTGGAACGTGGCTCACCAACATCTTCATTGAGCTGTGCATTGTCACAAAGACCAGGCTGATTGCCACTGCCTTCGCCTGCCCTGCTGGAAGCTTGGGCCTTGGTTTGCCTTTCAAAGTCCTAGGGTTAGTCAACGAGAAGTCGCGTACACTGTTTTTGTCCCCCGGGATTAACCCTACTTTCCACGTCTCTCCTCAGTTTGGTGGTGGCTTGTCCTCTCCATGAGTTCGGAGTCGGTGACGTCCCTCCGCCCCCGCTGGACATCTAGGGGGTTCTGGTGTCTGCTCCGTCCTGGACTAGAGGCATCGGGGACGGCATCTCCAGTACCAGGTGGAGTGGGAGGGGTATGGTCCTGAGGAACAGAGCTGAGGGCCAGTCGGGGACATTTTGGACCCATCGCTCACCAGAGACTTCCATTGTCGTCGTCCCTTGGGCCGGCGGCGGTCCGCTGCTGGAGCAGCGTGTCAAGGGTGGGTACTGTCACGTTTCCGCCCATGGCCACTCCTCCTTCTCGCTCTTCACAGCCCTACCATTCCTTGTCGCTGGCCTACTAGCCACCACCGTTCCATAATTCGCATCTGCACATGAATGTAGCACCCTGTATCGTTAATATGAAATTGAATGGGTTCATGGATTCTTACAGTGCATTCACACTATTCGCGAAATTTCGAATAGCCAATGCTAGCATCGCTCAGAGTGCTTCGCCTGTAGCATACTTGTGGGTGTGTCTTTGGGTGAACTAGCCTCATAACAGCAGGTAAGCTGTGTATTAAGGTTTGAGAATAGCACATTTGTATGAAGGAACGTCAGATTATTACAATGGTTAAAATTGGAATAGAAACGTATTTTAATACATTTTTACATTTTATACATCTCTACTCAATTCATATGCCTCATTGATGTAATTCTTACAACCTGCAATGCTAGCTAGCAAACCAGCTTGCTAGAATTAGGTAGCCACCAGTCAGCTAAGGTATCTAATATTGAAACCAGAAGCACCAACTATCTCGGCCACCTGTCTCCACACTGCATTTTCTTTTGTTTGCATCTCTGTAGGCAAATAGCGTGCAATCTTACAGCTCCGGGAATCCCATCACTGCTACTAAAAGTCATCCATCTTTTTAAAAAGGACCGCAAAAGTTGAATTCTGTTTAAGTTCTTTTAATTGTACGGAGAGCATTTCACAACCACCTACGCAAAATGCTGTGATTGGTCAGTCCCCAGCAATAGGCGCGGGTGATTCGCATAAAGTTGGAAATTCTGAACTCTCACAGATCCTACGCATCACCCCACTATGCCACTCGCTCACCACGCTTCCTTTCACTGAAATGAAGTGGGCCATTGCCCCCATCGCGAATAGTGTGAATGCACCGTTACAGTTTACGCCAAATTCTGTGCCATTTGAGGAAATCAAGATTTGTCAGACCATAAAATATTTTTCCAAGCTCACTGCAGCCTCATCTTCCTGTTCTTAGCTGATAGAACCATAACCTTCAAGTTTGATTAGATTAGATTCAACTTTATTGTCATTGAACAATACAGTACAACAAAATGCAATTAGCATCAGAAGTACAAATAGAAGGGCAGGAAATTTACATATTAAGTATTAAGTAAAGTGTATGTTACAAGTGTAATGTTTAGATGTGCAGTGAAGGCACAGTGTAAACTAGCAATTCTTAAAGAGCAATGAAGGCAGATAGGGGAGGGCAGAAAATTTACAAATTTACAAGTTTTAAGTATATGTATGTTCAAGTGGGAATGAATAGTTGAGCGATGAGACAAATGCAAGTACAAACGTCAATTCTGACTGCAATCGAGCAAGTTGGCGGTGTAAGGTAGTCTGTACAACTGAAATGCAGGGATAGCAGCAATGAGGTTCTGAGGTAGACATGTGCATGTAACAGCCGAAAAAAATAAAAGCAAGTACAATGGCACTTCTAAATGTACAGTGCAGGCAAATTGAAGGTACAAGGTGGCATGTGCAACTGAAATGTAGGGATAGCAGCAATGAGGTTCCCGAGGTAGACAAGTAGTATGGTAGTAGTGCAACAAGGTCCCTGAGAGGCAGTACTAAGTGGTGGGCGTGTGGGTTAGTGATGGATCACAGAGTTCAGCAGGGTCATTTTTTCTCAGAGACTAGGCTGGCCATAGTATGGCTATAAATCTTGAAGTCATGTTTTGTCATTAATGGACAGCTGACTTGAGTATGAACAAGGAAGTAGACTTGTGTTAACAAGAAGTGGTTCACATTATTTAGTTTAAATGATGTTCCAAGCTTTTTCTAAAAATTTAAAAAAAACTAGACCACTCTATAAGTTGCCAACACAAAATACTATAGAAACGTATAAAAGGCGCTCCCATGTCCTCTTTTTTAACAAATTAGACCACGAGTCCATCTTCCTGTTTACTCTAAAAAATATAACCCCTACTGACTGAAATGGTATGACTCATAATCCCCAAACCTTGCGGTAAAACTGGAAACGCGTCTCTT